>PVIR01011914.1:0-45990 GCA_004026965.1 Petromus typicus | reverse complement strand
TGTGTGTGTGTGTGTGTGTGTGTGTGTGTGTGTGTATGGAAAACAACACACCTTCCCAGACCTTGGACTCAGACTGCGCACTGCTACGCTCAATTCTTGTACAGCGATTTTTCTGGGGTGCTTGGATTATTCTGTGGCAACTGCCATAAACCAGTTCACAAAGATGTATTGTTATTGAAAGGAATGTAGGTTCATATAAAAGTAAAAATGTAAACTCTCTTGAGTTAGTAGTTCAATGGCAGCTGACAGCTAAGCTATTCAGCATCACTGTGTCGCCTTTGCAAATTTAAATACATAGCCGCTCCGTATACACATAGCTCAATACGTAGCTCTGTCAGCTATTCTGGCTGGTGAATAATGGATGTTAGTTCTTTTTTTTTTTTGGTTGTTGTTCTTTTCTAAAGCAGCAAATGAGGAAAGCTTGGGTGAAAACAGAAGAGAATTGTTGTGAGAGGTACGCTGAAAGAGTTTGGGCGAAGAGTAAAGGAGACAGCAGAAGTGAGGGCTGGATAGCTATCTTATCTTGCTTTTTACAGGGCCAGGGTAGGAAGGTCTAAGAGACATTTTGTACGTGAGCTGTGGGGTAGGAGAGGGGAGAGAACAAAGATAATCAGCGGGCAAGCAGGTCCAGATGTTCAACAGAGGCCCTGTGCTCCCGGGGCTTCCGGCTGACAAGGCTGTCAGCGAGCTGTAGAGCCTTGTCCAGTTGTATCCACTTTTTTCCTGAAGCAGATACTTTTAATCTACACGACCATGAGGGAGTCATAGAACTCCTTTGTGCCTCATTTTTATCGTAGGGGAGTGGGGATAATAAGTAACAGGATATGCCCAGCAGGTTGTTGTGGACACAGAGGGCTCAGCACAGTAAGCGGCAGGAGTTATCACTGAACTCCGCCGTCCCTGGTATTTCTCCATCTGTCTCTGTAACCCGCAAAGCTCCGGTCAGCACCGAGCACAGAGCAGAAGCCTCCACTGTCCTGATGACCGCTTCAGCTCCAGCCAGCCCAGAGCAGCGAGGGCTCAGCTCTTTGAACCTAGAAATCTGGCTACTGTGGATAGAAAAAGAAGAGGACTCACCATGCCCTTTTGGGACAGCCCACAAGTGTTACAGTCACATAAATTGTGCGATGCTGAGAAAGTCTTCCTGAATCTACATTCTCATCTGTAAAATGGCTATAAAAACGTACCTGTATCACAGTGCTGTTGTGAGGTTAGAATGAGATAAGACTCATAAGGGCCTTCGCCCAGTGCCTGGTACACTGAAAGCGCTCAGTAGATACTAGTGACATGTAACTATACGTGGACACTCGTATTTATACACCGTTTATATCGGCGTGTTCTGAAGGAATGGATGTGAGCATGGTGTCTGTCATGTGGGCATTGTCCCGAGCCCTTTACGTGTACTGACTCTTTGGAAGCTCACAAGGGCCCTTGAGTTGGGCTTCCAGATGAACAGCGAAGGTGCAGAGAAGTTCACTGAGATCCTCAGGTTACTCAGCTGGCTCATGACTGTGCTGTGGTTTCAGCGCAGGCAGCCTTTTGCACAGCGCATGCTGGGGCCGCTGCACGACTTCTTTGCCTCTGTATCCCTGGGCTGTGGGGCTCACCATGTGCACATGCTGCGACCCTGGCTCAGGTCATGGCAGGCACAGGTGGCTGGGGCTCAGACAGGTGATGTCTGTGGGGACTGTGAAACAGTATAGACGATGAATTTACCGTGCCTGTATGCATGTATTCATGTATGTAACTATGTATTTGCTTGCAGTAGTGGGGATTGAGCCATTTGCCTTCACACTGAACTACAGCCCTGACTCTTCCTTCTTTCTTTCTTTCTTTTTTTTTTTTTTTTGAGACAGGGTCTCGCTTTGTAGTTCAGGCTGGCCCTGAGCTCAGCCTCCAACTCACATCACAGCAATCCTCCTGCCTCTGCCTCCTGAGTGCCGGGATGACAGGCGTGAGCCACCACTCCTGGCACTGTGGTATGTGGTGCTGGTTGCTGCGGGGGCGTGAGTCTCCACACCCAGTATTGTATGTGGTTACCGGGGGATCAAACCCTGGTCCTTGCACTTCCAAGACAGGGGCCGGAACCATTGAGCTAAATTCCTAGCCCTCTTCTTTCTTTTCTTTTCTTCCTTCCTTCCTTTCGCTTTTGAGATAGGGTCTGACTAGATCTCGACTTTGATGGGGGGGGGCGCCTCAAGTTTCAAGCCCCCCTTCTCAGAGTGCTGGGTCTGCAGCCTGTGCCACTCGGCCCAGGTGCCCTTGCTGTTACTCAGCATGAGCAGCTGTCCCCGGAGAGCCCTCCTGGGGCCTGTCCATAGATGCTTGTCACCTTTGGTCCGCAGGGAGCTGCGTCCAAATCCAGGGCCTGGCCCGGGCCATGCAGAGGGCCAGCGCCTCTCCCTTTCCTGGCAAGGAGCCCAGCAATCCTTGACCCCCCCACCCTCACCCCGCCCAGCCCTGCTGACACTAGCTTCCTCTCCCGGAGGCAGCCAGACCTCCCACCACACTTTATTGTTTTCTCAACACCTCCGCTAAGCTCTGGGCCACTTTAAAAGGGGCAGAGCCCATCGCGGGATCCTGGGTGTGAGCCCTCAAAGGCAGTGTGCGTGGATCAGCCGGCTGAGTCCCTGCAGCCGTGGCGGGAGCCCGCGCCCCGAGCCTCTTCACTCTGATGTCTGGAGAGGTGAGCCCATGGCGCGGCAGGATGGGGCTGGGGACGGGCCGCCGGGGCTCTCCTCCTCCACCGGTGCCTCTTCTCGCTCTCCCAACCGCAGGGACCCATGTGTGACACGCAGCGAGGCAGCGGCAAGGCCAAGGAGCAGAGCGCGGGGGCCAGGTACCGCCCGGCCTGGTTCAGTCGCGTTGTGCAGCCCTGCCTGGCGGAGCTGCTGGGATCGGCCCTCTTCATCTTCATCGGGTGCCTGTCGGTCATTGAGAATGGACCGGACACCGGGCGGCTGCAGCCGGCCCTGGCCCATGGACTGGCCTTGGGGCTCGTCATCGCCACGCTGGGGAACATCAGGTGAGACCCGCTGGCTGCACTCAGCCTGCTGCCACGCTTGGGGCACAGCTGTTGGCCCAGACCCCAGGAGCACCGGGATCTCAGGAAAGCCTTGGGTGAAAGTCACCCTGCCTGGGGCCTCTCCTGGCCATGCTGCCTGTGAGCGGCTGCTCTCCAGACTCAAACGTCCGCATTTCTAAGGAGGGGAAAATTGTGTTTGTCTTTAGTGGCTTTTCCAAGTTAACACGCAGCGATTGCCAACCCTGTGCCGGGCAATATTCTAAGCACCTCTCAGATTGCTCACTGCGGTGTTGTGGGGTCCCCATCTGACCCCTGGGAAAGAGGAAAGGCAGAAAGTGGCAGAGCCAGGACTCAAGGGCCAACGTGCAGGGGACAGAGGAGCAGCTGGTGGGGAGAGGTTGGTCTCCGTTGCTCTGCGTTTGCCGCCGCTGGGGGGCTGTCCAGGGACCGCAGAGATGGGCTTCCTGAAGGGTCCCAGGAGGCCAAGAGTCGCCCAGAGAGGAGGGGCAGTCGGAGGAGGTGTTCTTTGGCTTTTCTCTGTTTGGGAAGGAATGGGAAGGTGTGTGGGTGTCAGGACAGCCGCGTTTAACGACTTTGTTTGATGGACTTTGTTTTACAGTAAAGGACACACTGTCATGACCCCTTCAAAATCTTCCTCCTCACTTTGAACACACTTAGCCCACCAATCTTGCCACTTTCTGAAGCAGTACTGGAAGTCCGCTTCCATCGGGCTTTACCAGGCGTGGTAACAATGTATGGTGAGTGCTGCCGCCAAGTGCCATCCCGCAGACGGGCAGGTCTGTCTTCACCACCTTGTTTACCGGGCCTGGCACAGGTGACACCTGACCCCTCCCCCACATCAAAATGACCACGAGAGCTCGGCTTCTCAATCAGCTCAGGACACAGAGGCGGCCAGGACAGGGCGCCCGAAAACAGACATGATAGGTGGCTTCCGGAGCCGCTTCCGAGGGTGGCGAGACAGCGGGGCAAATGTGCTGAGCCGGAGGGGGAGTAGATTGAGGAAGGTTAATGGCAGTGTGCCCTTTTCTGTAATAAATATGGGAAAATCTGAACATTCACATCTTGATCATTCTCCCGTCTTGCATATGGCACTTGGCAGGGTGACCTGGGACATGATTGGTCTGTCTTTAATTTCATTCAATAAATAGATCTGAGTAAGGAAATTGAAATGCTGACCTGAGCAAACCAGAACAGAAGAAAAGTTTAATATCTCTTTAAATGCCCAAGGGAGGCTGTGAGCCGAACGAGAAGCCCGAGCTCTTCTGCTCAGGTGGATCCAGGTTCGAGCGCGACATCTGTCCGTTCTGAGCTAGGTGTTCACAGCGAGTGTCCACGCCTCGCTGTGTGTGGTCAACTGACTGTAGAGACAGTGTTACATTCTGTACATGCATGCACTGATCGAGTCTGTGCATTGGCCTTATTAGATGAAGATCACAGCACAGGGAGTCTTGGGGTCACCTTCCTGTTAGAGATCCATTTTCGGGAACCAGGGGGACTTACTGGGCCGGCTCTGGGAACAGATCTCTCATCAGAAGGCACTGGATGGGATCCTGATGGGGTAGAAGGGTGGGGGCTGGGACACCTTGGTCTGGGCCTGTGCAGGTGGAGTGTCTTGGTGAAATGCAGGTTTCTTTATCCATGAGCAGTGGAGAGGCCAGACCACCTGGTCTGCCACTGACCTTGAGCTCTGATTTGCCCGTCCTGGTCCTAGCTCGCCCATGACCCTCCAGCCCTGATTCTCAGTGTCATTTCCAGCTGGAATCCCTGACCCCAAGTTTACATTCACCCCTCAGTAGTTCAACCGATCACGGGCTCTTATTCAGGACCTGGCTGTTCACAGGACCAAGTGTGGGGGCTCTGCTGATGTGGGGCCTCTCTTGGCCTCATTGTGCCCTGTGCCACATCGCTGAAAGGCAGGGAGAGCCGAGGCATTCTGGGAGGAATTCAGGGATGTCTCGAGACACATTCTCCTCTGGGCCACCCTGGGATGTGGGCTCACGGCTGCTCCCCTTTCCCTGGCCCTGTGTCCCCTGGGGACACATTCTCGCACAGTCTTTTGCTGACCCTGGACCTGACCGCACGATGTCCTTGTGCTCCTCTGTTGCAGTGGTGGACACTTCAACCCCGCAGTGTCGCTGGCAGCCATGCTGATTGGGGGCCTCAACGTGACGATGCTCCTCCCCTACTGGGTCTCCCAGCTCTGTGGGGGGCTGATTGGGGCTGCCTTGGCCAAGGTGGGTGATCCTGCGGGGCTGGGCTAGTGGCTGGTGCTGCTGAGCTGCTGGAGTTGTGGAGAGTGGAGGCAGGTGGGCAAATGTTTGACTCTTTGCTTGTTTTTGCCAGTCAAACTGGTGGCCCATTTCTTCTGGGGGCCAAGGACTTTGGTTTACTCCAGAGCTATACTACCTTATTATCTCCATGTCTAGACACAGCTCTCTCCTGGACTGATCAGGAACCTGACTCCTCCCACCCCATCCCTACCTTAGGGAACCTGGCAATACGCAGAGGAGCAGTCCTCCTGGCACACCCAAACTGCAGGAACAGTCAGTCCGTAGTGAGCAGCACTTCCTATGTGCCATCGCCACCTTGTGTGTGCGTGTGCGCGCGCGTGTGTGTGTGTCAGTGTGTGTTGCTGGGAACTGAACCCAGGACCTCAGCGTTTAGCTATGCCTCCAGCCCTTTTTAATCTCTTTAAAAAATTAAAATATTTTGGTATCAGGGATCAAACGCAGGACCTTAAACTTGTGAGGCAGACACGGTGCAGCTGAGCTACTTTCTGGTCCAGCTCCTTTTATTTCTTGAGACAGGGCCTTGCTAAGTTGCCCTTGCTGGCCTTTATCTGAGGATCCTTCTGACAGAGTGCTTGGAGTCCATGTATGTGCAACCATGCCTGGCATTTTATAGGCCAGGAAGCCAGGCACAGAGACAGAGGTGTCCTGCCCAAGTTACACAAGCTTCTGCCGCCCAGAATCTCGGTCCTGGCTGACTGTACCCTAGCTGTTTCCCTGGAGGCAGATTTCCCCTGTGGGAATTCAGCTCTAACTTCAGGGCTCTCCTTACATAGCCTCCTTCGGAGGTCCCAGGGCCTCGTGTTGTGTCCACTGGGTGATGTGTGTCAGGTGTTTAGGGGTAGATGTTTTTATTTTCTTTCTCTCCAAGTCATCTAAGTCAGAGCTTCAGGTCCATGACACCTGGAGCCACTTCTAGGTGACCCTGGTTTCTGGATGACCCAAGTAGGGCTCAGAGGGGTTCAGCGGCTCGAGAGCCGCACAGGAAACACAGGTGAAGCTGGGATGTGGGCCCCACCTGTCCCTCGAAGACGGGCTCTCTGGGTGGCTGTGACTGTCCCTCCGCCCAGCTCCCAGCCTCTCCCCACATGGCTGTCAGTGTCAGCACTGTCTTCACAGGCCGTCAGTCCTGAGCAACGGTTCTGGAATGCCTCCGGGGCGGCCTTTGTGACAGTCCAGGAGCAGGAGCAGGTGGCTAGGGCGCTGGGCGCGGAGATCCTCCTCACCACCCTGCTGGCCCTGGCGGTGTGCATGGGCGCCATCAACGAGAAGACGAAGGGCCCGCTGGCCCCATTCTCGATTGGCTTCTCAGTCACCGTGGACATCCTGGCAGGGTGAGTCCCCACAGTGGGGCTGGGCTGCAGGAGGACAGGCCCAAGAGCCCAGACTCCGTGGCCCCGGGCAGGGTCCAGGAAGTGGCTGCAAATGGGAGTGGGCAGCTGGCAGGGAGGGGGCTGGTAGTGAGGAGGCATAGGCAGCCCTGGCTGTGTGAGGATCTGGGCCCAGGGTGACCCTTCTAATTTCATTTGAGGAAAGTCAGATAGGCAGTAGATTAAAGGATTTTAATGCAAAGTTTAAAATTTTTGTACTGTGAATGAAATACTTCTGCAGCCTGTAGCCTTGGAAGATCATACTCATTTGTCTCATTTATTTTGAGCCTTTGCTATTCCTGGGAAGGCATTAAGGAGACAAGTTCTTGGTAAGGGATTATTTTCCCATTTTAGAGATGAGGAAATTGAGGCCCAGAGGGGACAGCAGAGCTCTATTTACGATCATTAGGCAGTGGCAAATCAAGAGGCATCCCTTCTGCTGAAGGGGTTGTGGGGACCTCCTTCTTGTGTCCACCTCCTTCCATCATTTTGGTTGAAGAACCAGGTCTGGTCGTTCTCCCGGTTTACACTCAAAGTCATTTCAGAGACGTGTCCTCTAGTGGCTGCTGGGGATTGCGGGTCAGAGCTGTGGTGATACTTTGCTGCCCTCTAGTGGTGTTTGTTTCATTTACAAGACAGCTGAGCCGTCTCCTGGACTTGGACACAGGATACTATGGGATCTGTAGGACTGTAGTGTGAGTGCACAGAATCAGGACACAGACATCAGAACTATGAGGGGCCCCGAGAACATCCCCCAGGGCTGATCCGGGCTGCCAGCGTGTGTGTGATAAGGACAGGCTAGATCACAGTAACACTGCTGTACACTAATCCTGTCGGGGGCCAGGGCTCCGTGCGCACAGCCTCGCTCCCTCCTGGGAGCAGCCTGTGGGAAGGGCATCTTCACTCAGTGGAGACACTGTGGGGTTAAACACAGCGCTACAACTGGCCCCTGGGGCTTTGAATACAGGTCATCTTGACCCCTCCAATGTGGTTGACAGCTGTTTGATTTTGGGGGAAATCTTGATCCCTCTGTTCTTCCTGTTGAGTAAGAATTTCTGCTGGCCTGGCTGTGTGAGGAAGTGAGCATTTGACTTCTTGTGCTGAGAGCCTCTCTTCCTTCCCTGGGGCCTGGCACCCCTGATAGGGCAGCTTAGCAGACCAGGCTCCCGGGAGGCTGTGAGCAAGGCCCCAGCTGGACATGGGCTGGCCTGAGTGGGGCTGGCCAGGAGCCCGTGACTGGGTGGCTGGGTCTTTGCAGGGGCGCTGTCTCTGGAGCGTGCATGAACCCTGCTCGCGCCTTTGGGCCTGCTGTGGTGGCCAGCCACTGGGACTTCCACTGGATCTACTGGCTCGGCCCGCTCCTGGGTGGCCTGCTTGTAGGACTGCTCATCAGGTAAGTGTCTTCTGGGCCCGGTGACAGCTGCCTGGGAATCTGGTGTGAGAGGGCTGAGCTGTCCCTTGGGTTTGGAGAAGGACACAGAGAAGCTTTTCAGAAGCAAAGAAGATGGGCCTTTCTAGAATCTTTGGTTTCAAATGACAGATATGCATCCCATCAGCTCCCACAACTGAGACGTTCACTGGCTTTGGATGGTGCTCAGATGGTGCCCTGGGGACCTGGGCTTCCTCGCAGGCTGGACTTTCCTCTGTGTGGGTTTCATGCTAGAGAATTCTCCTGTAGGGGGCTGGGTAGTTGCTGTCCATTTATACTTACATCCCAGGAGCTTAACAATTCCAGTGGAAATAGAACAACAGCTCTAGCCAAGGTCCTGTGTCTGGTGCCCACTAGTTTGGCCTGGCCTGGGCTGGCCCAACTTACCTGAATCCTACCTACCCAAGGGGGCAGAACCCTTGTCTGAAGCACAAGCCCTACTCTGGAGCAGGGGTGAGATCGGCTTATCCTGACAACCACAGGCAGGATGGAGAAGAGCGGAGGGTGGTAGTTCAATCTCAGGGCCCTTCCTAAAAAGGAACTCATGTAGATGCTGTCTCCAGGATCACACAGGGTGGGAGACGACATCCAGACAAAATACACTGCGAGCAGTGCTCCCTAGAACTGTGTTGTGTGTAGAAAGAAGACGGGCATTCTCAGAAGAATGGGGGGATTCTAGGAAGAAAAAACGTGTCCTATCCTGCTTCATCTTTACTCTCTGAGTTCCGTCTCATTTGCTCTGGGAAGTAAGGGATCCACTGTCTAGCAAGTTGGGCCCCCAAATACTGCCTGAGAGGGGACTGGCCACACCCTGGCCCATGTAGACTGCTCGTGTCCCCCGGGGGCTCAGGCCCACACCGACAGCTCTAAGAAGCCTTGTGCGTCCTTCTTTGTCTGCTGCTTTCAGAGCGGCAGAATTGAGCATTTTCTAAAGGAAAACAGAAACCCAGGAGGAGACTCTTTCTTGCGCCCAAGGCTGGCGGGCTTGGGAGTCACCTCTCTGGAGAGACTGGGGCCCAAAGATACGTAATGAAAGGCTGTTTGTCCTCCAGGGCCTCGGCGACCTTACAAGCCGTGTTCTTTTGCAGGATCTTCATGGGAGATGGGAAAACCCGCCTAGTCCTAAAAGGCCGATGAAGCAGAGCTGGCGAGCTCTCCGTTGCTCTGGCCCCTCACTGCCCGCCCGGGCTGGGGAGGGACAGTTCTGCAGCTTCCATGGGCAGAGGCCCAGAGGAGCGGCTGACCTTTTTCTCTGAATTTGGGTCTGGCTTCTTGCACAGATGGTTGCTGTTAAGTTCTGAGTAGGCCCTGGGTCTTGCAATAACTTCTGTGCTAATTGAAGGTCTCAGCCTAGAGGACATATTGCTGAATTACCTGGAGAGGGGTGGAATCGGCATAGTAAAGGAGGTTTTTCTTGAGAGGGAAGGTCTCAGGAGCAGAAGAACAGCTGGAAGAAGTGGCTGCTTCAGTGCACGAGCTGGCTCTCCCCCTCCCCCTCCCACCTCCTGCTTGGTCAGGGCCGCATCCAGCCCAGGGCTCTGGGCATACAGGTAGCGCTGCGCCTCCGAGTCAGACTCCAAGCTTGCCCCACACCTTTTCTTTGATCCCTGCTATAGAAGAGCCTACCGGAGCCTGGCCACTGCCTTGCCTCCCGAGCTGCAATCCCCCTTCACAATAAACAGTCTAACAGTCCTTCCAGGTGTCCGTTGGCTTGCTTTTCACTTGGGAGATGGTACTGCTAGTGTGGACCAAAGAGTCTGTAGTGGGGCCTTGCCTGGCCGAGCCGGGCTAAGCCAAGAGAGCCCAGCTGCTGGTACCAAGGTAAGTTCTTGAAGCCTGGTCCAACCCAGAGCCTGTGTCATTCTCCAGCCCATCCTGCAGCTGAGACCTGCTGGGGCAGTCACCAGTCAGCTGCAGACCCTTGACCTCAGGATGCTACTAGAAGCCAGTGCCCAGTACTGCCGGGACCTGGGTCAGTACATTCACTGTGCTCCAGGGGGAGGGGAGGGTAGAGCTGTAAGAATTTCCCAAGGAAGAATGTCCTGAGCAAGTGATGTAGAACAGGCCTGAGAAAAGTGAGAATACGAGAAGGATAGTAAGAGGTTAAGACACATGCTGAGCCGCCACCTTGTGAGGAGAGTACGTGAGAATCTATGGGTCATTTAGAGGAGGAATCACTACACACCAGAAATATACACCAGTGCCAGTGAAAAATCATTCTCAGTGACAAACGTACACACAAAGCCATGTCTACAAGATGAGTGAAACATCTACCCAAGTAAAAAGGAAATGCTCACTAAGAACTGGGCATGGTGGCACGAGCCTGTGATCCCAGCACTCTAGTAGGCTGAGGCAGGAGGACTGCAAGAGTCAGATCTGCCTGGGAAACTCAGGGATTTAATGAGACCATGCCTCAGGATTCAACATATTAAAAGGGCTGCGGAAGTAGCTCAGCGTGAAAGCCCTGGGTTCATTCCCTAGTATGGCAAAAATCCAAACCAATCCAAACCAAAAACTCACTGGGGAAAGCCGTCAAGTTATACTTTGGATCTAGATGTCCCCCAAAGCCTCACGCAGCCTTACGTGGCGCTTTCCAGGGGCGTCTGAATCTACAGTGTGTGATGCTGGGATTAAGAGCGCTGATTACTACACCGACACACTGACTGGTTTCGCGTTGCCCTGATCCCGGGTCTGGAGAAGAAAGGGAGCTGGAAGGGGCTTCCACTCTTCAACAAGCTTCCCTTGTTGGTTTTGCTACCACGTGGGGGCCATGGACTGTTTCTCCCTGTGACACCACCCTGCCTTGGAGTCAGCCAGTTATGGACTGAAACCTCTACAAACTGCGAGCTAAATAAACTTTCTCCTTTAACTTTGGGTGTCAGGTACTTTGTCTCAGCAGCAAGGGAAAAGTTATTAACACAGCAGTATAATCACAGACATCTACGAAACACATTCAATGTGCAGTGCCCAGCAGCACCCGGCATGCCAGCCAGCCATCAACTGGGCCACAGGGAGTGACAGCATCTGAGGATGCTCTGCACAAACAGCAGTGGACGTGCAAAGAACTCCTCTCTCCTGTGCTGGAGGACAGCTGTGAGCAGGAATGAAAGTGAAATTTTCTCATTAGCTGATGTAGTCAACATTTACCTTCTTACATTTTCTTTCCTCTGAATAGAAAGACAGCCTTCAAATTATGGCAGGAACCAAGGGGAGTCATTTATTGTAGACATTTATTTCACATACAAGTTTTCCAGAAGACATCTACGTGAACATGAACACAAAACAATGACAAATGCACTTGCACTTGGCCTCGGATGGGCAAGGGCTCAGTCACGCAGGTTGCTCAGCGCTCCTTCCGCTGGGGCTCCCCAGCTCTCTCAGCATGGATTTGGGTCTGTCACTGGGCATCAGACTTCACAAAACAGACTTTCTTCACTTTAGCTACTTGCTCTGGCCTATGAGGGTGTCTTAGTGGCTGCCTGCTATTGAACATGAATGATATGTCCCTTCTCCTTGGTGAGCAACCCCTCGGCTGGCCTTGCTACCACACTGTCCCTTGCCTGCACACGAAGCAGACCGAGTATGGCCCAGAAACTGCATGCAGCCCAGACACAGTCTTTCTGTCGCCTCTACCCGGCCCCGCAGCCTCCTGCGTGTAGCACTTGAGCAATCTTGGTAATCAAGTTCAAATTCTCCAAGAGAGGCCGTGATTTGTCAGACAGTACTTTAGTGAGTGGTATTCACAAGACTAATGTTTTGGCTTTTGGTCTAATGCTCATTTCACGATGAAAGGCTGCCTTAAGCTGCTTATGTATGTATGAAATTATCTTCTTAAAAAAAAAACCTAAGGTTTCCTTCCAGGTGAATTAGGTTAAATATTTAATAAAATAATTAGTGACAATTAGAGGTATTTATGAGATCAATATTAAGTAGGAAAAATGAACCTGTTTCTAAAATGCTTTAGATGTTAGAGAATAAAACATTTATATGACTTTTAAAAAGTAGGATTTGAGGCATCTCCAAAAAGCAAGGTAGAATGAAATAAATTCTGGTTTAGGTAGTTGATTGAGGTGGATTTTTCTTGGGCTTTCTAGCAGCCAGAACAAAGAGGGAAAAGCAGCAAGTTATAAAATCACAGTGTTCGTAACTTTTATTTTTGGCTGAAAATCAAAGCAATCCCTAGTTCTGAGACCTAGAAAAAAAACATTTTCCTATGGGTCTTCATAAAGGCAATGTTATGTGTATACAAGACAAACTACTTAGAACTGTGATTAATCATTTTAACTTTCATGTCTAAATTGAAAGAGAAAATGCAAGGAAATAGTATCCTTGGTCTAAAGTGGTACGATCTATTTAGTTAAAATAGAGACAGATTCATTAAAGCATGCCCACAGCCCATTTACAATTAGAAACCAAGAGGGGCATTTAACTCCCGCCTTAGCTTGATCCCGCACGTGGGAGAGACTGCTCCGCTGGATGGGGATAAGGCCTTCAACCTCTCTCATCACTGGGGAAGCATGACAGACAGCAGTATCAGATTTGTAGTTTAGACAAACTGTCCAGGAAGTGAAGGTGATTTCTTCCTGAATGACCTTGTGTAATCGGCATGGATATAATGGGCATTACTTTTTGCCTCAACATGTCCTTGATCACACTGTAATATCCTTAAATGCAGGTGTCATGCTCCTTTTAAAAATCTGTGTATGCCCCACCACAGCTAGAACATGGTCTTACATGTAACAGTGCTTACTAAATATTTAGGAATATATCATCTACTTTCCCGAACATGCTTCCATATAATTATCAATCCTGTGTACATATTACTAAGTGATGATTTATATTAATATGCATCTCCTCTAGAGTTGGAATTCCAAAACATCTACACAATATAAGCACAAGCCCACTGGCACCACACACATCTTACTGTGCTAGGCACAATACCAACATGAAACTGCATGTACCATTAGAAGTCTGTAATTCAGATAACACAGAGGAAATCAACTATGTTCATGTGAACAATCAGAACATTTCCAGTAAATGTAAATCGAAACATTCACCGACGTCTACCTGAGTCACCTGCCTTCCAACAGACTACACCCTATTCTGGCACCATAAATTGGGTTTCTGTGGACAGTGTCTACCTTCCTTGGTATTTCGCAGAACAGCCTTGAAAAGATTCAAATAAACTCGAAGGAAAAATACTGTCCTTAGGTGCCTTCAAATAAAACAGCACTTGACAAGGGAAGGGAGAGATAAGAACAACAACAAAAATAACCTACATGTAGTTCTGACTCTGGTTATTTTTCCTTTAAACTTGGGACTTTCTGAAAGCAAAGTCACCCTCGGTTAGCTGTATATTAAAGGTATAAATGCCACTGGCCTCATCCTGTAGCAACTGGCTTTGAAAGATCAAATCCCTGGGTTTCATCTATGATTTCACAGATGAATTAACCATGCCCCCACCTAATCCACTACCCGTATTTACTGTGGTGGTGCTGTGGGGTTATCAGAGAGATTATTCAGACAGCCACACATGGGGAAAACAAAGATGGCATTCTGGACGGGAAGTTTCTATAAATATTTCCACTTTGACTTAGTGAGCTGCAAAGTTATAAAATTAATCAGGGATGTACAGTTAGGCTTATAAACCTGTGAAAAAGGAATGTAGGCCTCAGATACAGAGAGGCCTCCAGTTGGTATGTCTAACAACTGGCCCTGAAAGTGCTGGTTTGGACTGAGGTGACTGATCTAAGTCACTCCTGAGTCCACTAAATGCTTCAGGTCTTCATCTCACTTCTATCCTATTCTCTTATGTGCACTGAGAGGTATAAAATATGCCAACATGCCACTCATATTCTAGGTAAGTGCCAGAGAGATTACAGAAAAACACTAGAGTGTTTCTGAAATCCTACTTTAAGGAAACACCAGAATCGTGGATCCTATCTGATCCACGGATAGCGTGGAGGTTTGGAAGAGTCAGATGAGAGCACCTTGAACACTTAAGAGGTAAAAGCAGGCCTTACGAGAAACAGCGAGAGGAACATCCTGGGACTGTGTGGGGGCTGGAGAAGCAGTGGCCACAGGGCTGTAGGTCTACAGGAACAGCAGGTGATGACAGAGCGAGGCATCAATGACACTTCAGAACACGGAGAATCTACCCCAGTTATGTGGGCTGACTTGACAAGAAGGGCACTGTATCAGGTTTCTTAGGGAAGCTACAAAATGCTCACTCTCGTGAGTATCTTCAAAACTGAGGTTGATCTAATATCATTGTGATTAGATTCATTTCACATTTCTACCCAAGTGTGAAATTCTGTTATCAAGCTGCATCCGGGATCTCATGTAGTAGACAACAACAACGACAAAAAATCCTTTTGGCATTTATCTCCTTGAAGACACTTCTCACTCACTCAAAAGGATCTTGACTGTTTCTGAATCTAGGAATCCAACAGCAGTGACCTCAACTGAAAAGCACTTCATTCTGAACCCAGACAGTATGTCTTCTCCCGTCTACTAACGGAGACACAGAGAAACAGTGGAGGGAAGAGATGACCAAGTTAGAGGCAGAGGAGAGAACAGGATAAATGTCTTCCATAATCCCCAACTGGTCCTAAGAATTACACTAAGACACGACTGCTTCTGTGAGTGAAGCTGGACTAAGGTGGCTAACGGGGCTCGTCATCAAAATGTCTTCCTGAAGTCATCAGTCTTCCCTTTCAGTGGGCTCTGAGGGGGGTACAGAGAGGGAGGGTGTGGCAGCAGCTTTTCTCTAACATGAACTTCCCTGTGTTTGGAGAGCACAGAGCTCTTACTGAAACGTTTCCCACAGTGGGCACATCCGTAGGGCTTCTCTCCGGTGTGGATTCTCCGGTGTTCTCGAAATCTTGTACAGTTACTGAAACTTTTCTCACAGTCCACACATTTGTAGGGATTCTCTCCAGTGTGGACTCTGCGGTGAGCACTGAAATGGGAACTGTTGGTGAAGCTTTTCCCACACTCCCCACACTGATAGGGCTTCTCGCCAGTGTGGGTTCTTTGATGGATGATAAGACTAGAGCTTTGACTGAAGCATTTTCCACACTGCCTGCATCTGTAGGGCTTCTCTCCTGTGTGGATTCTCTGGTGGGCTCCAAAATTGGAGGAATCATTAAAGCTTTTCCCACAGTCAAGACATTTGAAAGGCTTTTCTCCTGTGTGGATCCTTTGGTGTCTGATTAGGCTCCTGCTTCTACCGAAGCACTTCCCACAGACACTACACTTATAAGGGTTCTCCTTCTGGTGAGTCATCCGGCACATAAGACGAGCATTCCTTCCAAAGCTCTCTCCGTATCTGAGAAGTCTGTAGGGTCTCCTGCCCATGACAGGCCTCTGATGCATCACAGCTTTCCCTAGATCTCTAGGTTGGGCCATCAATTTTCCTTGTCTAATGCTTTGAAGGTTTTCCCATTGTCTTCCTGAGATGCATTCCCTTTTATGGTATCTGCTGGGATCAGTGTTCTGATCAACAACTCTTTTAGATTTATCTATTAATGATCTATGTGGCTCTGTGTCCTTATATATTACCTGTGTTGCACCCTCCTTGGCGCTACTTTCAATTTCAAAATCTGAAAAAAAAAAAATACAAATTTAATACCAGTTCTGTATTAACATAAACAACCAGGCACACAATCTTTAGCATATCATGATCCCTCTACACTTTATGGGCCTTCGGTCTTGTGACTCTTTCCTGAGATGTCTTATTTTCCTTCAGTTACATAAGCACGTCAATGACACCCACTACACAGTAGATCTTCATGTATGTTTTTGAACAGAATTATTCTCTGTTCTGATTCTGATTAACTGGGAAGCAACCTGATTTATCTCCCAGAAGCTCTACTCTTAATTCAGGGTTCTCTGAATTCCCTGAACCCTGTTCCCTGTACCATAGAGCACTACCAGTCTGGTTACACAGCAGGAGGGGAGCAGCTGGTACAGGAGCAGAGCTTCATCTGTATCTATAGCTGCTTCCTACAACTTACATCAGTACCTAAACTCCTCCTTTGTAAGATTAGCAGTGACATTAGATTCTCATAGGAGCTTGAGTCTTACTGTAAACTACATGGAAGGAGCGGGGGATCTAAGTTGTGTGTTCCTTTGGGAATGAATTATCCCAAACTTGCCCTCTACCCCTGGGGGAAAATTTTTCTGCCATGAAACCAGTGCTTGGTGCCATGTACTTCGAGGATCACTGCTTAATTCATACTATTTTCATTATTTCACACTATACCACACTGTGCCAGTCTTTGCAATATATTCTAGTAACTATGTCCAAACTTCTCAAGGAATTTCTAAATACATCAATAGAATGATATCCTAACCCAGATCACTTTCATCTTCTCAGATGTGCTTGCCACGTATTTTTGGCTATCTCACGGGCCACACAAATTCAAATCTTAATCTACACTGTTCCCAAAGCTGGAATTATTTTTCTCTTTATTCTTTCACCTACATCCACATTCACTACAAGGTGTTTATCTTGGGTACAGCTTTTCTGTGAAGTTTTCTGGACAGACAGCTTAATATGATGAAGAGAAACAGCTTTGGAATTACACATCTCTGATTTAAATCCATCTTGGTCACTCATTAACCATGTGACTTTTGTATTAGCTTTTTATTATTGAAAAGTGTGGAGAAATAAAGACCGCAGCATGAATGGTGAACATCTTCCAACGTCTTACCTTCCTTGAACAATGATCTGTTTATGACTGATATTGTTTCATTTCTCTTCCCAGACTCCTTAGCCACAAATTCTAGACGACACATTTATCTTCCATAAGAATTTCATAAGCTGAGTAACTAAAGCCTAGGCCAGGTTTGTTTAATACTCAGAAATGCCTTCTCAAATGTGTGCTAGATTAACTTGTTTCTCCTTGTCAGTTTCAACATTGTCTTTCCTCTACACATTCAAGTGACGCTGCTAATAATGCTCAAAGCTAAGGGGGGAGGCTGTGACATGGGCCGGGGTGACAAGGGCATTCATCAGTCAATTCATTAACTAGAAAAAAGGTCTTCGAGTGGTATTTTTCACTTAGGAGTTCTTTTGAAGTTTTCTCATTTGATTGGACCCTATCCTGGGATTTGAAGGATGTTGCAGACTAGTAGATAATTCAGACAGAGCCTGATAATTTGATGATAGATCTGGAGGTTATTTTAAGAACAAGATTTACAAAGCCTTTATCTCCAGGGTTATCAAAAGCAAAGTTACATGGAAATTATCCCTTATACTGTAGTTTCTCACATAAATACTGCCAGGGCGTATGTATGAACACTCTCTTTAATGTATCTGGACATTATTTTCTCTTGGCAGGGCCTTAGTTCCCTAATCAATTCAGGCAATACAGCGTTACCTGCTGTGAGAAATCAGTCCTGCACTACCTCGTATGTTCTTATGTATCCCAGATCTATGGAAAGACACAACTTCTGCCTTTCAGAAGCTCACTACTCATGGGAGGTCCAGATCATACACAGTGTCTTATGCCATAAGTCAGAGACAATTTGTGAGAGCTGAGAAAGAATCTGGACTTGGAGATATAAAGAGGCAAGGACATTGAAGGTAGAGGGAATATGATGAAGAAAGGTTAGAAGTGAAAACTTTAGTGTGTAGGGAATACTGTGTAGTTTTGAGTAAACACAGTGTGGAAAGAAAATATGAATACGTAAGATTAGAAGCAAAAGATGAGCTCAGATTTAGAGTGGCTGTAGAACCTTAATAAAGGTGTGGATGAGGATATATAATTTGGAGACTTCTATAATGGTCTAGACAAGAAATAGCAACATTGAACTAGGGTCATGGCTATGGCAACTGAAGAGGAAGCAGACAGATGTGACAGTCTACAATGTGATAATCTAAAATGTGTCATCTGCCCAGATGCAAATGATGAATGAGGTGGTATTAAAAATTCCCCTGAGGTCTGAATCTAGCTAAGCTGCACGAGAACATAAGAAAAGCTGCCTTATGAGATGAAATTTTAGTTTTAAATATCTTAAGTCTGAGCCACCAATGAGATATGCCTGTGTGAGCTGGCAGAGCTCAGGACCAGAAGACAGTCTCTTGCTTTGTCTCTCTCTTTCTCTTCATGTATAACTGTGATATATTTCTGATACGAAGTGGTGGACACCTGTCCTTCATCCCAGGTTTTCTCCTCATGTGCAATTCCAAGTCCTTCCACAGGGGATACAAAACACTGACTGATAAATACATATGGATAAGAAACCAAGGCTGAGATCCCAAAGACTGAGTCAGCAGAGTGTGAGAGGTGAGAATCTCCTGTGAACGGAAGCTCTTTGAGAACAGGACCTGTTTCATTCATTCTATTTTTCCTGTTCCTCAAACGGTACGTGGCACTCAAGGACCTGCCGAGTGAGTTGATATGCATGAGCTATGTGTCAGATCTATAGATCTCCCAGTAAGTTACACTTTCTAATCTTTAAGATGAAAATCCTTGATGATCCTTACCATTTGGGGTTTGCAGTAGACCTGGAGGTCCCTGGAATTCTTGCCCTTGTACAGCTTCTTCCTCACTCATTCTCTCACTGCCTGAATCTTCTATTACTGCTTGCTGGGAGGTCTCCTCCAGTTCCCAGCCTATAGGTTCGTGGGCTTCCACCTCAGTAGGCTCTCTCTCATGCCTTGAGGCTGACGGGACTTCTTCTGGGCTGTCGGTGGAGGGGACGGATGCCCGAGAGTTGACCAGGGCATCCATCTCCTTGTAGAACGCACAGGACTCCAGCACGTGACCATTCTTCACTTTGCGGTAACTCTTCTGAAGGCTTTTGAACTTGGTTCGGCATTGTTCGGGTGTCCGGAGGAAGCCATACTCTCGAAGCTGTTCAGCCACAGCTCCATACAACTTGCTCTTCCGATGACAAGCCTGAAGTGCTTCATAAAATCGAGTCTCACGAAGGATATCAAGAAAAGTCTTTGTTTCTTCATAGCCCCAGTGCACACCTGCCATTCAAGGGTAAAGATCAAAGATATAAGAAAAGCAGCTTGGAACCTCTATATAGGTCAAAACATAAGAGTAAAAATAATCCCATTCATACTAGCATCAGAAATATGATATAACTAGGAATAAGCTTTGTAAAAATGAGGTCTGCATTATAAAATTGAAAGATATAGACCAACTAGAAATAATGACACAATGTATTTTTAGGTAGGCTGATTCAAATTGTACAGATATTGTGATTAGTAATAAAGGTCTACAACACCAAAAGGAACTTCCTCCTCCCAAGTTCCCATCATTTCTATTTTTTGTTTTTGGTGAGACACAATCTCGTTGCAATTCAGCCTGGCCTTGAACTCACTTTGTAGCTCAAGTTGGCCTTGAATTCATGGAGATCCTCCTGCCCCAGCCTCTTAAGTTCTGGGATCACAGGCATGCACCACCAGGCCTGGGTTCTTTAACCAGTTTTTCTTGAGGATCAGAGCTATGTCCAGAGTAGTTTTCAACCCTCAGTGAATGTTCCACCTTTGAGAGATGATACACTGTGCACAATCAGTGTTCTTTACTCAGAACAGAACAGAACTTCTGAACATAATTTGGTAAATATGCTTTCTGTAAAACCTTTCTATCTTCAATCTCTACTGGGTGGTCTCTTCTAATTGAGTCCACCTTCAGAAGTTCTACTCTCATGTTTATGAATTTTCAAATTGGTGAGTACCTGAACATACATAATCAATCTTCTAATTTTTGCAGCAGAATTATTTATCTTGTACTCTCAGATCTAGCTCAATTTACCTTTCCATTCTATCTAAGAAGTAATCATCTAGTGCTGGGCATGGTGGGGCATGGCTGTACTCCCAGCACCCCGGAGGCAAGGGCAGGAGGATTGTTGTGAATTCAAGACCAGCTGAGGCTATACTGAGTTCAGGGGTATTCTGAACAACACAATGAAACCTTGTTTCAAAAAACAACCCCCCTCAAATAAAAGAATCAACCATCTCTTAGAGAACTGGAGTAAAGAAGATATTACTAGCAACAGTGATGCTTGGCATCTGCAGAGTGCCCTCATCTCTGCATTCCACCGAACACTAATAACAGGCCAAGCAGGCATTCTTTGTTACACATAATAAATGCGATAGCTGATGCCCCGAGAAGTTAAATGATACGTTTCTGCCACACAGTTATTAACAGGTGGTTTAATTTGCTATGTTCACTCTCCAAATATTTAACACTAGCTTTCTTTTGCATAGTGTAACTTTCTATATTTTCAATTTTACTTTATTCTGTAGTACCGGGGACTGAACTCAGAGCCTTGTGCTCTACCACTGAAGTCACATCTTCTTCCAACCTTCTTCTCAACCTTAATTTGTGTTCTTAGTCCTATAAACTTGTAACCAGTGATATATCTGGAGTGATATTTACCACAGCTTTCCTATTTGAGTTATCTATTTTATGTTCCTTTTTCTCCTTTCTTTTTATATTAAAAATTTGTATTTCATTTTTCACTCTTTTAACTTTGTAATTACATGCTTTTACTGTTATCCTAGGTAGTGTAATAGCACATGTTTAATTTATAACAATCTAATGCAACTGACTGATTTACCCTAATTCTCAAACACAAGATCCTTAGACCCTTCTAACTGCTTTTATCTTCTATCTAAAAGCCACAAATACTTAAAATCCATGCTATGCTGATGAAGAATCCTCCAGGGTCACTCACTGCTGTTCCACTGCAGTGGAGACAGGAGCAAACACCTGAGAATACCTTCAGTTAGGGGCTCGCATCACAGTAAAAGTGGCAGCCATGTGTGACGGTACTCTCTAGGTTTGGTTGCTGCTCCTCTATCCCTGTGCCCGGTCCACACTGTTCTCTTTTCCTGTTATGTTTTCATAGTAGGAAAAATAGTACAATTCTTACCACTCAGGTTTTGGAATAAGACAGGGGCACCATGAATTTCAGGCTTGTGGATGAATTCAATGCCCATCTCATCACCATCAGATTCTTCTGCTGCTTCCTCCTCCACCAAAGGGATCTGTTCTTTAGCACGAATGCCAATTCTGTTTAATCTGGGGAGAGATAAAACCTCCTTTGCCTTATCAGTAGATGAAGCATGGGCTGCAGGGTTCAGCAAAGCATCCATGTCTTCAAAGAAGGCACAGGGCTCTAGCATGTGGCCATTTCTTACTTTCCGATAGCTTTTCTGAAGGCTTTTGAACTTGGTGCGGCACTGTTCTGGTGTGCGGAGGAAGCCACACTCCCGCAACCATTCTGCCACAGCACCATAGACCTGGCTATTTCTGGGACAAGCTTGAAGTGTTTCATAAAAGCGAGACTCCTTGAGAATTGCAAGAAAAGTCTTAGTCTCCTCATAGCTCCAGTGTACACCTGCTATTTTCTCATCTTCTACACCCCACTGTTGCTGATCTCTCCATGTTTTCCCGGCATTCCTTGCAGGGTTCTGAACAGCATGAACTGACTTTTCCTTGACACAGGTGCTTCGCAGGACACTTCTCTTATTGGAGGAATGCAGGCCTACAGTCCATGGCTCTTTTCTTCCTTCCAACCGGGCTATCTTGTTAGATGGAGACACTGTATTTCCTATAGCAAGGGAAACATATTTCATAGAAGGCACAGATGCCGTTATTGTACAACCCAATTTTCTGCTATAACATCCCCTTTTGGATCATTTGTTTACACCAAAGCTCTCCTTAGTCATGACAATGCACACTGGAGTACTTTTATGACTTCTGTGGCACAATCACCTACTGATGCTATTATTTTATTTCTCACGTATATACCACTTCTTTTCTTAGTTCATTGTTAAAAGACTAATTTGAGGGTGAGAAACATTTTATTACCTCTGATTTTCTGTTAGTAGTTAACACTATGTAAGGTTCAGAGTATATTACTAATCAGTATTTGTCATTTAGAAATCATGCTTGTAACTCACCCAACATCACTTCCTTGTTTACCTCAACAGACACACATATATACACAGTGGAGTTATGACAGAGGAGAAGGAAGAATTCAGGACAAATTGTACCATAGTGGTACTGATGTATGAACAAAAACAGAAGAACAGAATGGGAAGCCCAGAAGTAAATTTATCCATATAATGTCAGCTGATTTTTGACAAAGGTACCAAGAATATACCATTGGGAAAAGATTTAATATTCAGTAAACAGTGTGCTAGGAAAACTGAAGATTCACCTGCAAACAAGAGAAACAGGACCCTGTCTTACAGTATTCACAAAAATTAGCTCCAAAAATATTAAAGACTGAAATAGAAAGCCAGAGGTCATAGACACGCTAGAAAAGGCACAGGTAAAAAGTTCTTTGATTCTGATCTTGATGGGATCTGATACCAAAAGCATAGATAACACAAGCAAAAATAAACAACTGTGAATACATTAAACTCACATGCTGCTGCTCAGCAAAGGAACGATCAACAAAGTGAAGAGATAACTTGGGGAAATACTGAAGAGATAATTGGGGGAAGTATTTCCAAGTCATATATCAGAGAAGGGGTTAATATCTAAAGCACACCATGAGTCATCATAGAGTATGACAGAAATCAATCAGTCTTCACTGAGAATGGGCAAAGGACTTAAGACATTTTCCCAAAGGAGATATGTAAGATATACAGGTTCATGAAAAGGCATTTAGTATCACTAATACGGAAAAGCAAATTAAAACAAGACATTATCATATCATACCTACCAGAATTGCTAACAATAGAAAGATAAAAAGGGTGTGGTAGGGTAGGTAGGGATATGGGAAAAAATGAGAATTAAGTTGTATCATATACTGGTACAAATTCTCATTGTTGAGTGCAATCATGATGTGTATATGTAATGTACCAATAAAGATTTCAATTAAAAAAAGGTAAATGCTGGAGACAATATGAGGAAAACGGTACTCTGTACCCTATTGTGGTAGTGCAAACTGGTATTGCCACTGATACATTATGGAAGTTCCTCAAAAAATTAAAAATAGAACTACCACGTGATTCAACAATCCTACTTCTGGGTATACATCTCAGGGAAACCAAATGAGTATTTTGAGGTATCTGCACTGATGTTCACTGTAGATTTATTCGTAATGGCCAAGACACAGAAACAACCCAAATGTCTTAAAATGGATGGTTAAAGAAAATGTGAATGTAAAGACAATAATCTATATATGTATGCATGTATGTATGTATCAATCAAATGGAGTGTTATTCAGCCATAAAAACAGATATCTAGCTATTTGTAACATGCTGGGTGGACCTAGAGTACATTATGCTAAATGAAATAAGCCATACAGAGAAAGATAAACAGCATTTGACTGTATTTATATGTAGAATCTAAAATAGTCGGAGTCAGGAGATAGTGGTTGCCAAGGATCTTGGGGTAGTGGTAATAGGGAGATGTTGGTAAAGAGTTATAAACTCTCCATTATAAGATAAATAAATTCTAGGGATCTGATATATAGCATAGTGACTATAGTTAACGATATTGTACTGTTCAGATGAAATTTGCTGAGAGTGGATTTTTTTTGAGACAGGGTCTCACTATGTAGATCAGGCTGGCCTCAAACTCACAGCAATGTTCTTATTTCAGCCTCTCAAGGGCGGAAATTATACCATACACGACCATGTCTGGCATGAGTAGATTTTAAGTGTCCCCACCCAGTTAACTACATGAGGTGATGGATATTTTAATTAACATAATTGTGGTATTTCATAATGTATATAAAATAATCAAAATTTTGAATCTGAATTACATATAATTTTGTCAGTTATACCTTAAAATTTGAAAAAAAATTTGGCCAAGAACTTAATTTTCAAATAAAAAGTCAGAGGACCTCAAAATGGTACATACTGAAGAAATAAAATGAAGTTGCTTTGCTTGAGGAGGTTAATGGAGAGTACAGAGAGCTTTTTTAGTTACTGTTATGATATAAAGCACATCAAACATACTTTTTTTTTTCTCAAGAGAATGAAATACATTTCTTGTTATCTGAAAGGGAAAATAATTTGTGACTCTGTGTTGTAAAGTTACTGGTACAGGTATATTTTCCATAAATGTTTGTTGAAAACAAAATATTTCATTAGCTAAAAAAAGAACTTTTGGAGACTTGCTGCTGGTAATCTTAACAGAAAATAATTACAGCAGCAGGAAGCAAATTGAGAGTTGGCTGTTTTACTGAAGATATCAAACCTCTTAAATGTGAATCCTAGCCATATTATTTACATTACTTTTTGACCAGCAGAAATTTTTTAACTTCTCAGACTCAGTTTCCTAAGGAACAGCAACATCTACCCAAATTACTGCTGGAAAAATTAAATAAATAATCATTTGTAAAGTATCAAATGCTTATTATGGAGGTAAAACATCTAGTTATCTTCGTATAATATTCATAAGAGCTTAAAAAATTTTAGAGAAGCAACATCAAGTAAAACCCTTCTGAAAGAAATCTGCGGATACAGATTTGCTCTTCATCTTTTATGTGTGAGAAGTAGGTGTGAGGCTAGTGCAAGCTTTAGTATCTGTACGGTTTAGGTACGCAAAGGAAGTAAGTCAGTAGCCAGAAATGGAAACACTGGTAGTTAGGCATGAACCCTCTACTCAGCTCTGGCCAACTGTCGCTGTGTAGGAAGGTGGGCTCATGTTGCCTGATGTGTGATTTTCCAAGAAACACCGGAAATTCAGATTTATAATCTAATTACTAACTATAAATTAAACATTCTGCAGGCCAAAATACGTGCATGGGCCAGAGTCAGCTCTTGAGCCATTAGTTTATAATCTACAAGAAACCCCCTCAAATCCAGGGTATGTATCTTTGACCTTGATCTCTCCATATGAAATTATACATAAAGGGGTAAGGCTAAATTTAAATTCTGAAAGTATGGTCCCTTCCCACTTGGGGCAGATTTTACTAAAGACAGACTGGATGTCACATGAGCCAAGGAAATGGTAGAAACACATATTGTATACACAGTTAGGCAGATGTCTGGGCTGCCAGTATTTTTCAAATACTTTTTATTGGAAAATCATCTTATACTGGTCACTTTAAATGTTTTAATGCATTTCTAATAATAGGCTGTTGGTCTGCCTTCCCCTATTCAGTCAGATGTGGCTCATTTCACAATCTCTACTTTAGTATTTATGTGTATCATGTCTAAAGTACCTTCTGTGATGACAGAAATGTTCTACATATATATGCTATCCATTATGGTTGTTAAACACCTTAGATATAGCCACTGCCAAAAAGGAATTAAATTTTAAATTTTATCTAATTTTAATTAATGAAATATTTTAAAATTTAAATAGCCCCATGTGGCTAGGGCTACTACTAGACAGCAAAGGATTATAGTATCTGTAATTTATACAATTTATATCTGTTGGTTATAAACTGGTACTAGTGCACAATATAATTTTACCCATAAGTAGAGTTTGACTTACGAAAAAGGCCCTCTTATGAATGAATCACACTTGTTCCTTCTGTTAAAGCAGATAAAGACAATTCTTTAAAAATTTGTTTGTACAGCAGCACTTAAGAGGCCATGTGTGCCTTAAATTTCAGATACTTAAATGACTCACAATGTGCCATCAAGATTATTGTATTTGTTACTTTCTTAAATTTTTAAGATTTCTATTCACATAATTAACATAGACCTACTCACATGTCACCGACATGTCAGGTGGCTCTGTGCTAGGTGTTGGGATTACTGTTATTAAAAACCCCAAATCCTAGAAAGATTTTATAATTTTATGAAGCTTTTAGTTTAGTGGATGTATGTAAATTTATATTTCTATACTACAAGTACATAGTTATATATTACTCCTCTACAGTCTCTTAGTACTAAATTATTGGAATTTTTTTCTTACTAAAGGAAGGGAATGGGTGAGGTAAGAGAACATGGATAAATGATTACACTAAATGATCATGATCATCTTTTAAGCATTAATAATTACATCTGATTTTTATGTCATCTGTAAGAATGAATATAAGCAATTGCCAGGTCTTTTACTTCTGAAGGGAAAGAATCCTTACCCAGGGAGACTGTGTTCCCAATATTCTCCTTCCTGATTTCCTGGTAGAGGTCTCTGTGAACAGGGATCTGATGCACAGTCCTTTTGTGGGAAAAACTTCTTATCACGTGGACATCTTTCACTGGTTCCTGTAACAACACTAACACCAATGACTACCAAAATAAACGCCTGGGTCTTCAAAGGATGAATGGTCATGAAAAAAGCGGAGAAGGCACCTAAAGAAGAACTGAAACTAAGCAGTCACGTGTGCATTGTGTACCACAGGAAGAAGAAGATAGAGTAAATAATCAAGATAAGTTCAGCAAACAAGTCCAGTAAGGAGTCCCATTGTTCGGAAGGCTGGGTACGATCTTTTCTGGAAAATGAGTGAGGGGAAAAATGTCTCCTGGAGGGAGTACAAAAATATGGGGATAAAGGAGGCAAAGGAAATCACTGTGCCCGAATACCCTAGCAAGTAAGAAAGCCAGATAGGACAATCACAATTTACCTGGGACCCAGCAGGAAGATGTGTGGTTGTTGCCTCCTGATCTACAGTACTCCATTCGACAGCAAGGCCAGGAACCCACGGCGAAGACCGAGCTATAAAAACAGAAAACAATTAGTATTTTGAGCTGTGACCCTCTTACTCTTGTTCTTCTTAAGAAATGACATGTATTCAAGCCAACTTATATAAACTGATGATTTTTTTCAATGAGCTCAGAGCAATGCTCCAAACTATAACACCCTGAAGTCAGGCTTGCAAACTCAAATGCTTTCGGGGGAAAGCAGGTAAAGTACCTGATGGAAAGGGCCTGGCTGGGACCATGAGGAGCTGGAGAGTACCTGCCTTGTTGAAAAGGCATAGCCAAAGCTCCACTGATGCTTCTGTGTGAGACCGTAGCACTGGTAGAAGCAAGGCTTCTAATTTTTTCCAAGAGAAACCAGATCTCTACACTTTTAGGAAATCCCAAGTTTTAAATCCTGAGAACTAATAGCAGAACAAAACTTCCAAACAAAAACTATCCGTAGGTGATTCAAAACGAGTCTGGTATGGTGTGCAAGTCATCAGTTGGCACACTTTAGCGTAAGTTGATTCCCTATAAATGACAATTGTCACAAAGAACTTAGCAAACAGAGATACATAGTAATGGACAAATATAGGCAAATACATCCTTTAAAGGTGGGATTCAAAACTTTTATGTATTTGTGGTCTAATTTCTTCTCTGAAACTCACTATCTAGAGAAAATTTTAAGAACAATTATCACAGAGAGAAAGACAGGGACAGGATGGGGAAGTAAAATATGATTAATACGCAATATGTACATAGAGCACTTCTCCAATTACACACAAATATTAATAAAAAATAAATTAATCAGAAAACTATTACTTGTCACTAAGAACTCAAAAGCTTGCTTTGTTAATTTCTACAGAAGCAAGTCTAATCATTTCCTTGGTAGCATATTTCTTGAAACACAGCTGAAATCATAGATTTTCCTCAAATTTTCTATCCTCCATACCCCAGTCAATATCTCAACAGAAAAAATCTGTTTACTTTAAAAATTCCTTAACGCCTTGAGATGGCAAAAGCCCAAAATACTACAAATAGGTATTTGCTGGACTAAACCTATCACCTAGTCACTGGCGCTACCTGATGCAGGTGATTAAGGTAGCTCTAGTGCTAATGAGCTCACTGGATAATTCACAATCTACTAGTGTTTGTAATGCATCCTGTCATGTACAATATGAACTTGAGGAGGGTACAAAGGCAGAGCATGGGACAGTGAATCATCTTGTGGTGAATGCTTGTAGAAGTCAGGCCCACGTGAAACTTAAAAATAATTATGTCATTATGAGAGGAAGGAAATTAACATATCCTGAGTACTATTACACATCAGCCATTTTATGTTTAATCTATAGGAACAGTTTATTTCCCTTTTACAGATAAGAAAATGGAAAGTTTGAGGAGTTAAGTAAGATAATCAAGGCTACACAGATAAAATAGAAGAACTAGAAGAACTGGGGCTCAAACCTAGGTCTGTACACCTCTAGGGCCTAAGCCCTTAATCTCTATGCATTCATGCTCCTTTTCCCATTTCTTGCCCAAGATCAAACAGAGAGGACAGAGAAAGGATACAAAATCTTTTGAGTGTAGGTCCAAGGATCTCTGCATTCAGGAGAAGGAGAGATAACTGAATTGGGAGGAAAACTGTGATTCCTTTGCTTGTATTGGCCTGGATCTATTCATGTACAGGGTAGCTAAAAACATCTCTATGAAGTATTTCTGTTTATCTTTCTCAGATTCATTTTGTGATGCCCTAACTTTTGATTCAATTTTGAGACATAAATATCTTGGTTCCCTTTCCAAACAGTTTTTCAAGTTATTTATAATCTGTTAAGAGCATATATGCCCAAGGTAGGACTTCACAAGCTAATTAAAGAATAGAGATTTAAAAATAATATTAAGAAACTCAAGGCTGGCCTGAGCAACTGAGGTCTCCCATTTCCATCTTTAAAATCTCTTTATACTTAGGCTATACAAGTTCCCAATGTTTGAACTAATGAAATTTGTTTTCCTGACTATTTAACTTATTTTCAAGTATGTACCTATGCTAGACTGAGGAAGTTATGGTCTCACAATCTAAATCTGCCATATCTCTGAACAAGGCCTGCTCTAAATCCTTCTTACCATTCCTGGGTAAGGACCGATGCTCTCTCTTTTGATTCAGCTTTTCCTGGTGTCCTGAATGGAGGCTTGCAGCTTCCTCCCGAGCCATTGCTCTGTGTTGGTTCTCCTCCTGGTGTGGTTGAAAATCTACCACCTCCCACATTGTTCCAAGTGGGGCTTGCTTCTCCAAGTGTACAGGACTGCTGACCTGGGAAACGAAGTCGTTACCATAATGGAAAGGAGGAGGAATAGAAATCTAAGCCAGGGCCAAATTTTCTCGAGTGATATGCAAGAAGGATAGATGATATGCAAGGACTGAACATTTCAGCCAGTTTCCAGTGGAATTCCCTAGGGTCACAGTACCATGTAGGAGTTCAGCTATCAACAAACAGGAGGGCAATTTTTATTACTTACATAGAGGGAGCAAATCTGTCAGGAGTTAAATAAAGAACTTTCTTGTTACTAGAATAGATGTTGAGTCCTTTGAGTCTCTATTTGAGGTTCACAGAGAAGTTATGAGAATATGAACATATTCAGTACTGAGCTGAAAGTTACAAAATTATTTCCCACATTTAACTATTACTAATATAGCAACCTGCTGATTGTCAGAGCTTTACACAGTGCAAATCCTGTGTGAGAAAGCTACAAAATGGGCAAAGATCTCAGGACTTCAGGAGGTTAGTGAAAGACATCAAAGGCCACTAGCAGAGCATACAAAGCCACTGAGAAATGAAAATCTAGCAGTTCAACTGGAGAAGAGTGACAAAATCATGGCACGAATACCTCGAAAAACACACAGTAGAATATTAAAGAATGAGAAAAGATACGGTAACTGATGAAATCTTTTTTTTTTTTTTTTTGTAAAAATAGCTCTCCTTAGGATCAAGCTGCAAAAGTCAAACCCTGTGAAGCATAATCATATCATCAGCTCATATAATTCTGTTCCAAACATTATGCCAGAAAGTAAAACAAATACTTAGGTATATAATGTTTAGTTTCCTTTGCAAGATATATTTTGGCCAAAATCTTTTCCTTTTCTTTTAAAAATGAAGTTCTGACCCCTTTTAAGTGGGTTCACTTTAAGAATATTTTATTACTGCCGTTTATCTTTCCATAATAGGGGCTTCTTTCTGCAATGCATCCTTGCTCACATCTTTCCCACCTTTAAAAAATGCAATTTGAAAAATCCTTTCTCACCTGCTGTCTCAGTCTTCCAGTTTCTTTCTCCAAGTGGACTACCAGGGCCACTGCCTCCTCTCCACTTTCTGGACACTGCCTCTGGGCCCAAGCCTGAATCTTCTTGGGTAAAATGGTAAGAAACTGCTCAATCACTAGCAGCTCAAGTATCTGTTCTTTGGAACGCATTTCAGGCTTCAACCACCGGCAACAAAGTTCCCAGAGTTTACTGAAAGCTTCATGGGGTCCAGTCACATCCTCGTAACAGAACTGCCTGAAGCATTTGCGGAAGGTCTCACACTCTGTGCTATCGGATCCTTCTAGAAAGGGCTCCGACGCCCACTCGGGGTCCTTTTCCACTTTCATTATTACACACCCCTCCACTTCCAGGGGCATGTTGATCTGGGAGTCCAGGACTGCAGCCATGCTCCAAACGGTGCGGTGCAATGGTGGTGGTATCAACTTCAAGTGTAGCTCAAAGTGGGGGTCTGAGGAGCCTCCAAGAGCTTAACGTTTCTGGAAGCGTGGAAGGTAGTGAGGTTAAAAACAAGCAAACAAAAAACAAAAGCCGCAACTCAGCAATTTCAGAAGAAATGGTCCTTCAGGCTGATTTATCAGATCTATCCTAGGCCCTTGAAATGGTGAATGAGGACCCGAAATCCAAAAACCTGGTCTTTTCTCCGGAAGAGCTGTTTCACCGGAATGTGGCTTTCCAGAGTGCATCCCTTTTAGTGCAACGTCTGAAGGCAGAGCGAGGCTCCGGGAACCCGCCGGACACAAGGAGGATGGGCGGGGACTTTCGTGGGCCTGGAGGGGGTGTGGCCGCCACTCCCAGGCCGGCTCCGGCGCGGGGCGGCGAGTGGGTGGGGCCGGATGTGCGGGTTCCTCTCGACCTCACGCTCGAGGCATCGCAGCGTCCAGGCCGCTGCAGGTGTCTAGTGGGGCCCGGCGGTGTCCTGGACCCGCGATGGCTGCTCCAAGCTTACAACAACCCTGGCCGTCCCTGAGGAAAGGCCTTAAAGCAGGAGGAATGGAAAGCAGCCGCACTAAGCGAGGCCTCGCGGGGGAGACTCCCGGCTCCCGGCGTGCGGCACCAACCGCGCGGCCCGCGGAGAGCGCGGGGGGCTCTGGGAGGCGCAGCCACGCATGCGCGCCGCGGGGGGCCGCGCGAGGCTTCCTTGCGGGCGACCGGCTGGGGGAAGGGGCTGGTGGGGGACTCTCGCGAGAGTGCGCCGCGCGAGGCCCGCCGCCGAGGGACTGTCCGCCTGAGGAGGGCTGCGAGGACAGTGTACGCAGTAGAGGGACAGCGTGGGGCACGAGCAGCATTCCTCTAGAGTCACAGAGGGGAGGCCCCTGGGAGGAGGCGCAGCGACTTTCCTGCGAGGAGGGAGGAGTCGGGCAGTGAAGACTCCTTTGTCCTGAGGAGGAATTTTGGCCTTCTGACGAGGAGTGTCCTTACTTTTTTAGCGTGGACCTCGGCCCCCGCGGTCGTGGCCTGAGTCTCTGACCGCTGCCGGGGTCGCGGAGCGGTGTGGTTCTGCTCCTGTGGGCCCGGCGACCCGGTCCAGTGCAGTCGTCCGTCAGGCGGCTGCTCTTGGCGCTGGGGTGAAGATGAGGTGTCTTACTGCCTCTAGCTCTGGGGAAGCCGGCACGGCTAGGCATGGTCCAAGGGAATTTCAGTCAGAGTTCCGAAGACCTACTCAGCTTACCTTGCCCTGGTGCTGTCCTGGTGTTCCTAGAACCCTGCCTGTTCTTTCCGGCTGCCCAGTGTTGAGCACCTACTGTGTCAGGGGACAAAACATTCTTTGGTTAGGTAGCCTGCTATAAAACAGGACAGTGACACGTATCTCAAAGCGTTTTAGAATTCAGTGTAAAAATTCTAGCGTTGAGGGGCTCTTGAGCACTGTGTACATAGTAGGTGTTAACGTAAAGAAGGGCCAGAGTGAACCGTGGAGCATGTAGTAGATGCCAGTTGTATCAAAGTTATTAATTATATACCTTTCCTTTCAGAAGTATTTATTGAGCATTTATTTGTGCGTGACATGGTGGTAGGTGGTGAGCAAACACAGGGTTCTTTCCCATTCTTTTCAGTGTGGTAGGTGTAGTCATTAACCAAATAAACCACGAAGTATGTACAGAGATAACCATGGAGGGTACTACCAACAAGACAAACAAGGATTTAGACTAGTGAGAAGACCTAGAAAGATTTCTTTGAAGAAGCATTGCCAGGGATTGAGATCCAATGAGCTAATTAGGGAAAGCCTAGTCTCACAAAAATCCTATGAAGCAGTTATGACTACTTCTGTTTGAGGATTGAGGATATTGGGACCTCAACAAGGCCAGGTAACTTCCTGAGATTATTGCAAGTTAAGTGATAACCCTGAATTCAGATTCAGGTAAGAATAGTTTTTTTTTTTTTTTTTTTTCCACTTTGTCATTCAGGCTGGCTCTGAGCACACTATGTAGCTCAGACGAGCCTCGAACTCAGCAGTCCTCCTGCCTCTGACTCCCAAGTGCTGGGATTACAGGCATGAGTCACCACCCCCAGCACTGTGGTATATGGTACTGATTGCTGGTGGGCATGAGTCACCATGCCCAACATTGTTGTATGTGGTTACCAGGGATTGAACCCGGGCCCTTGCACTTGCAAGATAGGTGATGGAACCACTGAGCTAAATCCCTGGCCCAAGAATAGGGTTTTTAATATACTCCTTGGGTCATTTGGTGGGTTTAGGAGAGGTAAAGTATTACAGTAGTTCACAGATATTAGGGAATACTAGTCACAAACTTGAAAGCATGCAGAACTCAGGCAGGTGCATAAATTGAGGGGACTAAAGGTAGAATACAGGGCATGGAGAGCAGGAAACTGGAAGTTACATTCCAGAGGCTGAAGTAGCAGCCATTAGTTCCAGCCTCTTGTATCATGCAGGAATATGGACAGAGATGTGCCAGATCTTGTGATTGTTTAAAAGTTGACAGATAGTCTTTCTTTTAAGAGAGGTCATTATTCTTCACTAATTGGAAAATACATTTATATGTCTTCTCTAGTAAGATGTTAGCCTGATAAGATTAAAAAAAAAACACTTTGTATCCAGAACTTAGAACAGTGTCTCTCACATAGTAGTCAGTCACCTTCATCTTTCTGTAGAGCCTGAGCTTTTCCTTTCAGGTATGGGACAGGTTTCAAAGCTTGTTTTTACATCTATTTTTTTCCCCCCTTATCATCCTCTCTCCTGCTTCTTGCATGTCTGCTGTGTTAAAAGTCATGAGATACTACCCTAAGGAACTATTTGGGTGTATGTTTCCTTTGTACCTTCCTACACTTTTCTTATTTTACTTCCTCTTCATCTCAAAGTTTTTGACATCATGATTTGGTTCCCTTTATATATCTATCATGTTCTGCATTTAAACAGTATTTTCATGTTGTTTTGGTTTTGACCTAGAACTTTAGTGTACTGACATGGGGCCCCTCACTATGGCCCTGTGTTCTGCCCTTAAACTGAGCCCTAGCTTCTGCAACAGTAGGCTGCTCCCTATTGCTTCTTGTCAGGGCATGTGCCTGAGAGGGTTTCATTTCTGTAAAAAAAGAATCCCCAGGACTTAATGCAAAAGAAAGGTCTCATCCCAAGACATGGAACCTTTTACTCTTACATGTCCTTAAGACTCAGTCTCAACTCTGTCTGGGGAATTACAGCCTAACTTTAAAGCTCCTCTTGGAGCAAAGGGTACTGAAGCTTGTTCTTCAATATCTCGTTGTTGTTAATGACGTAGCAGGTGTTAGGTGAGGGGGAGTTAGATGGAATCCAGAGGACACATAGCAGGTGCCTGAGTTGTATCAAAGTCATCATACCACTTACTTTTCTCTCAAAAATATTACTGAACAGTTATTTGTGTGTGACATTGTGGTAGGAGGTACCCAAAACCAGGGTTCCTTCACATTCTTTTCACTCTGGTGGCCGAAGTAGTCATTAACTAAATAAACCATGAAGTAAAGTGCAGAGATAATTATGATAGATACTGCTGCTAACAAGAGACACAGGGATCCTCTTTGATACAGGATCATGAGATTTTCAGAAATTATTGTCATGTTTTGGTGCCTCTTAGTAACAGATTGCTATGCATGGTTTTAATGGGAAATTTCAAACAATAAAAACAGAATTAACTCCTGTTGCTGACCTTCCAGATTTAAAAAGCAACTCATGGCTAGTCTTGTCTTCTCTATAATTCTGCTACATCCTTAGTGACAGTTTGTGTTAGAGCAAATCTCAAACATCAGATTTAGCTGTCAGAATGTATTGAACATAGCTTCAGTATCATCATAAACCCTCAATTGTATTAACAATTCTAAAATAGTTTTAAAAATAGCTTATTTTGTTGAATGTTGGTCTGAAAAGGGGAAAAAAGGGTCATAGACTCAGGCAGGTAAAAAAAGAACAGATGTCCTTGATGCTTGCTAATTAGGTGTTTACATTTGGTTCAGCATGCAAGTTTCTGCCTTGGGAGCAGAAGAGCAGATTGTTGAAAATATGGTAAATCCATACAAATCAATAAATCAAGCAGGTCAGGACATTATCCTGAGTTGACTCAAATCCAGAGGCACTGTCTTTCTTACAGTCCAAAAAAGATTGTTCACACCAATGTTGCTGAAACATTTGTTGTTTCAACTGTCATCTTACAAGTAGCCCTGGGACATTCCCTTTGACAGTCCTCTGTCCATGGTGCTGACCCAATATGCCTTTGGCAAACTTATTATAAAAGTGGTCCAGGGATTTAGCTCAGTGGTTCTGGCGCCTGCTTTGCAAGTGCAAGGGCTGGGGTTGGTCCTTGGTAACCACATACAATACCGGGCTTGGTGACTCATGCCCATCAGCAATCAGTACCACATACCTCAGTGCTGGGCAAGGCAGCTCAGGCCTGTAATCTCAGCACTTGGGAGGCAGAGGCAGGAGGATTGCTGAGTTCAAGGCTGAGTTCAGGATCAGCCTGAACTACAAAATGAGACTCTGTCTCAAAAACCAAAAACCAAAAAAAAAAAAAAAAGACCCTGAATAAAAGTAAACATATACTATACACTAAATAGTTGCAAGGAGTGCTACATATATGCAATCTAAGTTAAACCCCCCAACTCCAAGTGGGAAAATTTTCTACCATACAAGTTATCTCTCATTTGTTTTATGCTCCAAAAATCCAATTAATTTCTTTAAGAATTGAAAAGTAGAAGTACAAAAGTTATGTATATGTTAGACAGTAGTAGTATTTTAAATATGATTTCTTGGCTAAGGTATAATTAACTGCAATTATTTCTTATTTCTTACTTTAAAAATCACTGACTGCTAATTACAGTCAGATTGCTGACAGAATAAACATTAAAATATCTCTGTCCTTCTGACTACAAAGGACTCAGATGAAAATAATAAAAAATGCTCAACTTGCCCCTTTCTGTGTGTTTGTGTTTTTGTTAGTGTATGTTGCTAAGGATCAAACACAGGACCTTATGCATACTGGGCCAGCAATACTCTGCTGTGTTATACCCTAAGCTCTCAAATGTTTATTAATATGAATATGTAGTACTCTAATTTTTTGTTGCCTACTTCTTAGAAAGCACTGTGTTAAGCAGCAATGGTTTAAATAGATATACAATGCTGAAACTTCTTACTTAAATATTAACCGTGTTAACATTAAAATGGAGAAATGTGACCTGCATTGTTCTACATCAGAATGAATGTAGTAGAGGTCTTCATGAAGGTTTGTCACAGCACAGTGTAACAGCCCTTCTAGCTATCAGAAGTAGTTCCTTAGAATCTTGAAGGATGATTAGTAGGAGGAGGAAGGAGAAAGATGTTCTAAATACATGATGTATGTGATATTTTTGTGTAATGGTCTGAGGTTGAGGGTATTGAGAACTTAGTAGGAGTGAAAGAAGTGCTGGAAGACACAGTTGTACACACAAATTAGAAAGAGATTGTGCTTTCTGGTAGGGATTTGGGCTTGCAGTGAAGGCAATGGAAAGTATGTTCATTGCCAGAGAAGGCAAGGCCAATCTCTATCTTTGGAAAAAAAAATTCTTCTCATTTGAAATCCTAGAGTAGAGTCATTTTGGAAATAGTATGCTGAGAGACCTTTAAATATATGGAGGTTAGAATAAGATAGTTGTTAGGGCCTATTAATTTTTATTTATCCACCCATTGCACTCATCAAGAGAAGCTAATTCTATTTCTAGTGGAAGACTTAGTACTGAAACACAGTGGTGAGACCTGATTCCTGTCCCTAAGGTGCTTATAGTCTAGTGGGAATTGGAGAGACACATAGTATGCAAGCAGATGCACAAATATGAGAATTTCTAGTTTTTATAAATGCTAAGATGAAATCAAGGAGGGTGGTGGGATACATTGTAAATGGACAATGATAACTTTAGAAAGTTTGATCAGGGAAGCTAAGGTTTGATATCTGAGCTGGAAAGGAGCCATGTATGTGGAGAGTTTGTGGAAGAACATTCTTGGAAAGGAAAATAACAAGTGTAACGAAGTCCTCATTGAGGAAAACTGAACTTTCCTGTAATTTGAAACAGACCACCATGGCTGGAACATAATGAGCAAGAGGAGAGATAGAACTGTAGTAAATTCCATAGTCAAGTAGTGGTTGGACCATGTGGAAGTGAGCCTCAAGCAGGGGCTTGTAATTTATTATACAGTTGGACACATTAAAATGTTTAGCTTGCAATAGAAATAATCTGGTTTGTACTTTAGCAATCATTCTGGATAATGTTGAGATTGGATTTGAAGGATACAAGAGTAAAGGAAAAGTAACTTGTTGCAGGCCTGTGAGTTTAGTTCTGGCAAGTGATGAAGATGGCTTGTACATGGGTGTGGCACAGAAGTGGAGAGAAGTGAATGTTTTCTGTATGTTTTTGATGTACAGTTGTCAGGACTTGTACTAGATTGTTGGTGGAATATAAGAGAAATGGAGACGTTGAGGTTCAACTCTGACTCACTCACTCTTCAGTTTTGGTCACTCTGCAGTTTTGGTCATTCTTCAATTTTGGTCAAACAAATGTGTAGGAAGGATAATCAGCTTCTTCTGAATTGAGCAAACTTCTCTTTCCTTGTTTTGCTGAATGCATGGGTTTATTTGAGAGACTGAATATCAATCCTGGAATTCAGACCTTTATGTTGAAACTCTAGTTTCCTTCTTATGAATATTGTCAGGAAGGGCTAGGTAGCCTTTTGCACTGTTTGCTTTATTTGGGAATTCGGGATACAGCTATGTGTTTGTGTATATGGCTTATTATGTGACTTATCTCTGGAGTTTTGTTGTCTCAGAGAATAGATAATTAACTCTACCTAAACTATATGTTCTTAGAATGAACTGGAGAGTTATTTCCCAAGCAAGGGGTGATTTCCAGTTTTCTGTGGTTGCAGAGAACATAAAGTTACTATTGGAGCTTCTGACTAGTCTGTGAGCCTGCCATAAGGACAGGCTGCCTGAGAATGGGGTCCATACTCCAGAGGAGAACAGGGTGGGAAAGCAGAGAAGCACCATAGGGTTCTGAAATAATTTGAGCCTCTAGATCTATTTGCACCCTAGGCCAGAAGCATGGTCTTTTTTTAAAGGTAGTTAAACTATCTTGATTTAAGCCACTTTGAATTTAATTTCTGCCATTCATAACTCCAAGAAATCTGTGTAATATACTATATAAGCATTTTGCGTATTATCTCTGTTGACTTAGGAACTATCATTTTATGTTTTACAGATGAAGAAATGGAGGCACAGATAAGTTTCATGGGCTTCCTGGGTTGTCCATGAAAAGAACTAGGATGGGGCATGAGGTTCATCTGAAATCTAAAGAAGGAGGTACTTAACAAAATACTTTAAAAATTATATTAAGGTTTGATTTCTCCAAGGAGCACCTGACCTATGATTCAAAGTCTCATATGGAGGTGCTATGCCTCAGTTGCTTGGTTCCAGAATTGACCTAGTAATTTGTTATTTATAGTCTGAACTTGCAGTTTATGGTTTTTTTAAAAAATAATTTTCTTTTTCCTGCCATTTGTCAATGCAGCTTTGTGAGCAAACATGGCCTGTAATTTAAATCTGCCACATTAATGAAACACACATTTGTATTTCCTCAGAACAGTCTACAGCTTTAATTAATTACATATGAAAGTATAGTGTTTACAAGGAATCAGCAGGTGGCAGTTAGCATTTTGGAGATTATCTGGAAACACAACTGGAATTTGCACTTCATGGTGGAAGAGCCAGCAAAGTAATAAATCCCCTTGGAGCTGGAAATGAGTAGAGGCTGGGAGTGGGGGCTACTGAACGTACAGTAACTGATGAGGGTCACAGGGCGTGGTTATAGACTATTCATGACCTCTTCCTTTTCTTCCCAACACTCAAGAAATAGTATTTTGGTACAGATATGAAATAGCTGTCTCACAGCCTTACTTTAGAGCAACTTTTCAAAAATACTTGGACCTCAGTCTAGACACTGGTCTGTAATACTGTGGCAGTTGTTACATTATTAACCTATTCTTCTACTAGTTAGTAACAGCTCTTTCTTGAGCTCTCTGTATGCCACTTCGTTGCTACCTTGAAAACTCCTTAGCTTTTCAGGATCCAGTGATCAAAATATGAAAGCCTCCATCCTGATCCAGTGTAAGTCCAGGGTCCATTCTGATTGGTCTTTGCCTGTGCCAATTGTTGAATATTGGGAATATCACCCTATAAGAGCATCAGTGATTAGAACAAAATAGAACAGAAATTTGAGGAAGAGAATCCTGGAAAGAGCCCAAAGAGGAAACAGTGCTTAGTTCTCAGCCCTGGTGGAAACACCAGTGGGGGCTTTTTACAGAAACTTATACCTGGAAAACAACCACATTAATTTGAGATAAAGCCCAATCATTAGAATCTGTATGTCTATATATCATTAGTCTGTTTGTCCATCCATCTATCTATCTAACAAAACCTCCATGGATGATTTTAGCAGGCCATTGAGACCCACTAAAATTTTCTAAGCATCAGCTTTCCATGTAATGAGTGGCAGTGCCTATGTCATGGAACTTAATGAAATAATATATTTAAGGTTTTAAGCACAGAGTATGGGATGTGAACTTGTGCAAGTAGTGTTATTTCTTTTAATTACATAGGTGATAAGTAAATTTATCTTAGGAACTAACAATTCTAAATATAGCATGGAGTAAAAGCAATGAAAGGTATCCTCCTCCCTTTAATGTACAGAGGTAAACCCTGATAAGTTCCTGTGTGAATCCTTCCAGAAACTTACCTTTGCCTTTATTTACAAAAATGTTCATATTCATTAAGATAAACAGGATTGTGTATATCATGTACTAGCTTCCTTCTTTTTACCTAAGAATAGGTCTGCATATCTCAGAGCTCTCTAAACAACAGTAAATACTTTGTTACTTGACCGGTGCATCATTATACAAATAATGGATGCATCATAATCAGCTTAACTATTACCTATACTATGGGCATTTTGGAAATTTCCAGATTTTCATTTTCCAATCAGATCTTCAGCAAATACTTCAGTATATATCTCCGTGCCTATGGGTGAATTTTCCTCTACGTTATTTTTAACATTGGGCCAGATGTTAAATTCTAATTATTTTTTCTCCAGAACACCTGTGCTAATGTATATTTTTAACAATGATAAAGGAGAGTGCTTGTTTTCCATTTTCTTCTATTTTCTATATTTTTGTGGGTTTTTTTTTCAGTACCAAGGATTGAGCTTTGGGCCCTGTGCTTGCAGGGCAGGCATCAGGAACCCTGAGCTAAATCCCCAGCCTTTTGTTTGTTTGTTTGTTTTGATATGTCTTGTATAGCTCATAGCTGGATAGCAGGATTAGACACCAACTGACAGTGAATGCATTATTTGCATTTCCCTGATGACTAATAATATTGAGCACATTTTCATGTGCATATGGGCAAATATGAAGCTTCAAATGTTTTGTTGTATTAAAAGTGGAAAGAATTTAAAATAGGAGTTGATGCATTCTATTTGGTGTATGATCTATTTTTTGTGTACGGAATGAGGTGTAGGCGGAGGTTTTTATATTTTCTGCTATATGGACATCAGATAGTTTGGGCACTGTCTATTCAAAAGCCTTCTCTTTATTGCATTGGTGTGGCACCTTTGTTCAAAATAGGAGCACTGGTATGTGTACAGAACTGAATCCTATATGCTGCTTTGTTCTATTGATCAATTTGTTATGTTTACTTGAATCTTTTTAATTCATTGGAGATTATTTAGGTATTTTGTTGACTCTTTTTATATATCCCAGTATTTAAGTGAGCCCAGTCTTTTTGAGTAGCAGCAAAGATTGCTTCTTGGCCTTTTGGATAAGATCAAGTGTTGAGTAGCAGCAGAGAATAGGAGAGGCAGATAAGGGAGCAAGCTGTTTGACGTCCAGAGAGCCAATTCACAATGACATCAGAACAAGCCCTGCTTTCACATGAAGTGTTGTTTCTTTTCACTGATCAGTGGTCCTTAGATGAAAGACTAAAACAATGTGAATTTAATCACCATTTTCTACCTAAATTATGGCCATACCTGTGGAAGATAACCTAGGACTGCAGTAGTCCAGAATTTTCAGAGCTCCCATTTTTAGCCTAGCGCCTTGAATTTATGCCCCAAGCCCATTGCTCAATCTTATACTATGTTCACTGTTCAGAAACTTCCAAAGCTGCTCTCCAAATATTTTTCAAAGGAAGAAACGTTGAGACTACTCACTACTCTGCCTTTGCTGAGATCACTCTGCTGTGATCACTTGTTTGCTTTTCTAAATATCAAAACCCTCTTTGTTAGTCTGCTATGGCTGCCATGACATACGACCACAGACTGTTTGGAATAAGCAAGACTGCAATTCTGGAGGCTAGAAACAAGATCAAGGTGCGCTGGTAGTGTAAAAACGTGTTGATATAAGGTACCAACCTGTGATACTATTGGGAGGTGATGGAACGTTTAGGAGATGGAATCTAGGGAAAGGAAATTCGGTCATTGGGGGTATGCTCTTGAAAACAATGTCGAGACCTTGGCTTTCCCCACCCTCAGCTTCCTTGCCACCTTGAGGTTAGTGGGTTTACTTTATCAGGCCCTTCCTGACATGATGGTTTTCTGTTTCATCACATTCCTGAAAATAAGGAGCCAAGTAGCTATGGGTTAAAATCTCTAAAATCATGAGGCAGAATAATCTTTTTTACTTTTTACTTTTTACCTTTAAGATGATTTTCTCAGGTGTTTTGTCATAGCAGTGGAAAATCTAACACACACATCCTCCCACCCACCTGCAAGATGTCTATGTCCAGGTTGTCTTTTTTTAGAAGAATAGTAGTTATATAAATTACAGCCTATGCTAATGACCCCATTTTAACTTAATTACTTCTTGATGATATTATCTCCAGTATAGTCACATTCTGGGGTACTGGGGTCACATTTAAAAATGAGAATTTTGAGAGGGGACACAGCAGCCCCAAATGTCTAACTGTGTCATCAGAAATACGCTGAACCCATTGAGTCATAACTGGACTTTCTGATATATTTGGATAAGCCATACCTGTGGCTTATCTGACTCATCTCACCCTCATAGTTGAGAACATGCAGCCTTCTTCTCTCTCTTCCTTCAAATGTTTTGCTGCCAAGAACCTTCCTGAATACAAAACTTCATTTTAAAACTATTAACATGCAGACCTTTTACCAAATCTTTTCTGAATCTATTTTTAATGTGGTTCTCTTATTTGGATTTACTCCCCATTTTGATGCCTAAGAGTTTTCTGAGATTTTGTGCTATTATATTTCCTGTTTTCTACTTGTCCCACATTTTGTTCTTTGCTGTTTTTTTTTTTTCTCATTTTCCTGCATGTTTTTGCATTGATTGACTTTCTTTGGTTCATTTTTTTCCATATTGGGTTTTGGAAGTTACAGATCCTGTTCTATTCTTCAGTGGCTGCTTTAACATTTTAACACATTAAAAAGTCATTATTAAATTAGAACACAAATATGAAAAAACTCAAATAAGCAATACAGAAAGGCATAACATGAAAAATAGAATCTTCTCTCACTTTCCTCCCTAGAAGAATCTATTTTTAGTGATTTTGGGTATTATTACCGTAACAAATAATTATTCTAAACTTTTACCATTTAATTTGTCATATATAGACTTTTTTTTGTGGTATTGGGGATTGAACTTGGGCCCTTGTGCTTCCAAGGTAGGCGAGTACCACTTTAGCTAAATCCCCAGCTTTATCATATTCAGACCAAATTCACTGATGGTCTATTTGGACAGTTAAAAAATAGTCTTATTTAAAATGTCACTCCTCAAATTGAGTTGGCTATTCTATTATTTAAAATTCTTCAACAAGTTACCATTATACATTAAATGTGATCTTGTATGTTTCTTAAAACAGGGTCTTGTTTTTTAGTGCAGGCTAGGCTTGAGTTTACTGTGTAGCCCTGGCTGGCCTTGAACGTGGTGAGCCTCCTGCTTCGGCCTCTCAATTTTTGGGATGACAGGCATGTACCACTATGCCCAGATCTAAATATGATTTTTAAAATTTTTATATCATTTCATTAGCTGTAGACAATATCTCTGGATACTTTCAAACATGAGGGAATTAGTGTCACTACATTTTTCTCCAGTTTCCTGCTTCTAGTGCTTGGAATGTTTACACTTGAAAGATAAGATTTGCCTGTTGTCAGTAGGTTTAAGACAAATTGAAAATGAATAAGCAACACATATAATATTATAACATAACATGAATATTTTTGTGTAGTCAGATAAAATAGATGGTTATGTATAAAATAAAATTTGATTATGTTGCTAAAGTTTTATACATGAAGGCCAGTGTTCCAGGGCATCAAAATGAGATGGATTTTAAAAAGTCCATCAGTTGCTCAAATCACTCCATACTTTAATTGGATTAATTGTCCTATAAAGCATCCTTATCTGCCTGCCTCACTGCCTCCCTCCTTTTCCTCCTTTCCTTCTCTCTTTTCTCCCCTTCCTTTTGGTGTTTTGTATTGTCTTTCTTTTTTTCCCCTAATTGGGCCAAGGAGCATGTCTTCATAATTTGTTTAAGATTAACTATATTTTTCTTTTCCTTATTTTTTGATTAGCATGTACTAATTATATATAATGGAGCTCAGTGTGACATTTCAACACATGTTATGTGTGCATTAGTAATTCGTATTTCCTTCTCTTTATTCCTTTATGTTTAGGGCTTATGAGGTCATCATTTGTAGAAAACATATTAGGTTCTTATGAATGGTAGCTATCCTGCTGTGCTGCAAATCAGCAGAAGTCATTCCTTCTATTTAATTGTGTTTATTTAGATGTTCCCCAAGAGCCTCAGACACTGACAGTAGGTCTTTTGAAAGGTGATTGGATTGTGTAGGCTTATAGGTGAGTTGTTGTTTGGAGGTAGGGGCTAGTCAGAACAGGTGGATCACTGAGGGTGTGGCCTGGAAGTTTCTCTCTCTTTTCAGCTCCTCCTTTCACTCTATTATCCACCATGACCTGAGTAGCCTCTTGGCTATGTCCCCTGCCATGCTGTCCTGCCTCTCTTAGCTAAAATAAACTGTTCCTCCTCTTAAGTTGTGGGTCTTGAGTATTTGTCCCAGAAACAAGGACACTGACTGAAACAATCCTCTTCTCCCCTTTGCAGCTTCTAGTGATCACTGTTCTATATTTAGATAGATTTATTTTTAAGCTTCCATATATTGTAGAGAGCATGTGGCATTTGTCTTTCTGTGTGTGGCTTATTGTACTTAGTAAACCTTAGGTTCATGTCACAAATTTATTATTTTATAAGCCTGAATAATATTCCAGTGTGTCTGTATATATTTTCTTTATTCATTCATTGATGGACATTAGATTAATTTCATATCTTAGCTATTTAGTATTCCCTCAATAAACTTGGATTCTTGGTTTTTTTGGTAGTGAAGATTTTGGTCCCCTCAGAATCTTGAGGAAAGTGCAATATCACTGGCTAAATCCTGGCTTCTGCTGCAATAAACTCAGAAGCATCAGTTTCTTATTTGATGAATGGAGTCTTTTATTTTTAAAGACATTTGACTACCATTTAGATAATAAATTAGTTGCTTTCTGGACCTACAGTACCTTTGTCATAGGGCCTCCTTTCCTTATTCCTAGGATACCTCCATTGTATCTTAGGCCTAATGTTTTCCTCTGTTTTTGAAACTTTTTAAAAAGTATCAGAGAATGTGAAGCCAATTTTCTTAATCTTTGTCTGAAAAGAAATTTTTATTACTCTGTATATGTAGTTTGGCTATTTCTAGATTTATGCTTTTCCATTGGGGAAAATTCCCTCTCATTATTTTTGTATTACCCCTGTTCCTTCTGGAGCTACTAGTGAGATTATGATGGAATCTCTGTGTGTATTTCCTGAATTTTGACCCAGATTTTTCTTCTTTTGGCCTTTTGTGATTCATTCGGGAATGTCTCAAGTTGATCTTTCAGATCTCAAATCCAAACTTCTCTGTTTTGCTATACCATTTATTGAGCTGTCTCTTAAATTATAGTGAACATAGAAAAAAAATCATATCACAGTGCACAACTTTTATAGTAGCACAACTCAAAATAGCTAAAGCTTAGAAGTGGCCTGTATAACTATCAGTAGATCAATGCATAAAGAAATGGGGTACTTAAACACAATGGAACACTACTCTGCCATAAAGAAGAATAAATGTAAATAACATAGGAAAATGGATGGATCTTGAGATTAATGTTAAGTCAAATCTACACAGAAGGTTAATATCACATAGTTTCTCTAATATGAGAAATTCAAAATATAAATAATTCTAAGAGCCACATAAAAGGGACATATTAAAAACATATTAGAGGGGGCAGGGATTTAGTGCAGTGGTTCCAGCACCTACCTTGCAAGTGCAAGGGCCCTAGTTTGATCCCTGATAACCACATAAAACAATGTTGGGCATGGTGAGCCATATTAGCACTACATACTACAGTGCTGGGTGTGGTGGCTCACTCCTGTAATCCCAGCACTCAGGAGGCAGAGGTAGGAGGATTGCTGTGAGTTTGAGGCTTACCTGGGCTACATAGTGAGCCAGGGCCATCCAGAACTACAAAGTGAAACTCTGTCTCAAAAATACACACACACACACACACACACATGAACACACACCATATTAGAGATAGAAAGAGGATCCAGGGAAAAGTGGAGAGGGAGAGTAAAGAGTAGGAGCATCACGGGGAGTAAAAGTACTCAATATATGATATGCATGTGGATTAAACCTTGAAATTGAATATTAATGTATATTACACATATATACTAATAACAGTTTAAAAAGCCAAACAAATTATAACATTATTTTAAAATTTGCCATTTATTTTTCTTAATATTATTTTATGTATATTTATGATTGTAAGGAAAGTCATAAAATATGAATTATATAATTTTTGAAAATGTCTTCTACTTCAATTATTTTTTCTTCCTTCCTCAACCATTTTCTCCCTGTTTTCCTTTCCTTCCCTTCCCTTTCACACCCCCCCCTCCAGCCTTTTCCATCCCTCCCCGGGGCTGAAAATTGAACCTAGGGTTTTCACACTGAGCAACATCCCCAGCCTTCATTTTTTTTTTTTTTTGCTATTGTCTCAATAAGTTGCCTGTCTGCATTTAAACATACCACTTTCCTGCCTCAGTCTCTCAGTGTGCTGGGATTAAAGGCATATGTCACCACTCCTAATTTAAATTTTTGGGAGTTGTTTCTCCTTCATGAGCTTGGGACTTTTCTTTCATGGAACTGACTTTCTTCATAGGTCCAGAAGTCTGGATCTTATGTAATTTCCCTGCAGGCCTATGTAGGCCTGTTTTTCTTTTCTTCTGATACTTAGTATTGTTAAGAAATCTGATAGTGTGATTATTTTTTCTCAATGAATGACCATATTTACACTTTTCATTTCTAAATTTTCCAGGTTTTTCATTTTGTCAAGTGAAACATAAATCTTCAGAAATCA
>PVIR01011913.1:0-45901 GCA_004026965.1 Petromus typicus | reverse complement strand
AGGGTCTCGCTTTGTAGTTCAGGCTGGCCCTGAGCTCAGCCTCCAACTCACATCACAGCAATCCTCCTGCCTCTGCCTCCCGAGTGCTGGGATTACAGGCGTGAGCCACCACGCCCGGCACTGTGGTATGTGGTACTGGTTGCTGCTGGGCGTGAGTCTCCACACCCAGTATGGTATGTGGTTACCGGGGATCGAACCCAGGTCCTTGCGCTTGCAAGACAGGCGCCGGAACCACTGAGCTAATTCCCCGGCCCATCCTGAGGATTTCTCACAGTGAACTACAGAAGGCAAAACATTTCCTGAATCATCACTTATCAACAGTCTTTACACATATCAGGAAGCAACTGACTGTTTGTAACAGATGATTCCTAGGCCAAGGACTGCGTGTAACAAATGATAATGCTGTGTAGGACACCGCAAGGGAAGCTGGGTAAACTCAGATACCAACCCTGTCAACAGGTAAGAGTCTTCCCAAAGAACGCACACAGTGGAAAGTCTTGTCATCACACGTGTGGCCTCAGCCCTTCTCTTCTACACACTCACCTTCAGCAGCTCCACGGCCACAAGCACCTCCTCGACAGGAACCTTGTTATCCCCCAGCATGTTAGATAGAGTCCACTTGAGGGGCTTCAGCAGGAAGACGCCCACCCCCCAAGAGATCCAGCTGCTGTCCACACTGGCCATGAAGTCTGACTCTCGCTGCAGCTCCCCTCGACTGGGGGGCAAGAAAAAAAGACACACAGAGCAGCAGTAAATGCAATAGTCCATTCCAGTACCCACCTGCCGTGTTCCCCAAGAAAAGAAATTCTATTATCACAGCAACCATTTATTAGGCATCTACTCTGCTCTGGCTACTTAAGAGTGGAGCGGCACTGTGCTCGGCCTCACGATCCCTCCATGAGACAGAGTATTACTAGCAATAAGGAAGCCGAGGCCTGGAGAAGGTAAAGAAGCCCTGGGAGAAGCCAGGATCTGTCTGGCTCCAAACACCAGCGCTCATCTAAGACTCCAGAGTCTGGGAGGTACTGAGCCGACACTGAGTTTTCCTTTTAGAATGGGAGCTCACAACAATCAAATGAAAGTAACAATAGTGGATCACTGTCAAGTGTAGGACAAAGGAAAAAACGCAAAGATGTACAGAGACAGGGCTTCCTGCGATCCCTAAACTACGCTGGATGTAAGATTAGGTATTTTCTGGTATCTGTCACATAACACCAGCTAAGTACACTGAAGCTATAATGTTAACAGCTACCCACATAAAGATCTTCAAGTTCTCACAATCAACATAGGTAAATTTACCACTAAAAGGTAGAGCTTTAAAATGGCATATAATTGTCCAGGGCCACATAATTTAACAAATGGCAGAGCCCTCATACAAAGCTGCTCATTACTATTTTGCAATGCTTCAGGGGCGGGGGAGGGGGGGAAGGTTCTCCCTTATAGACTCTTCAGGTGTCAAAGCCAGTCAGGTACCAGGCAGCATCAGTGAAGAACCATTACTCAGGAGAGAAGAATTCAAGGTGTTAAAGGTCTCTGGATTGGAAGTGGTAGAAGACTCTTGCCATACAAAACCCACTCTGCCCTTACCACCACTGGCTTCTTCAGCTACTCTCTCCACTTCCAGCAGGGAGCAGAACTTTCTCCATTGTACACTTTCTTAGAAAGGAGAATTTCAGAAAGACTTGTATTGTACATCAAGGTTAGCCAAGAGAGAGGCACTGAGAACAGAATTAGAGGAGCCAGATCCTCCCATCAGAAAGAGTAGTGAGCTAAAAACTATTAGAGTTGACTTTCTCCTTCAGCCACTGAGGGAAGTACCATGCTAGGTACTGGGTCTAGTATGATACATACAGTGTGAATTGCAAATGATTTAAAATCTAGACCGTAGGAATCTATCCCTGGGGTGACTTCTACTTAACTGTGTAGCCCTCAGTAAGTCACCTGTTCTGAGACTGTTTACTCATCTGTTTTCCGTGGTAAATTTTTGTTCTCTTTCCTAAGACTACTCAAGAGTCAGATGAAAAGTATCTGCATACTTCGAAGTGCTGTCATTCACTAGGTGTCAACGTTACCTACTCAGGCACCTCCAAAATGCTGCACATACTCACACATGTGTCCCCTATGGACCTCTTCAGTACCCAGGTATTTGTCTTCCTTCGAGTCCTCTATGTTCCAACACCCTGTGACAAAGACAGGCCAGAAAAGGCCAGCCACATGCCTGTGCCAGGTTCTTGGGCAAGATTACTGCAACTCCCTTGCCCACAAACACTCTTCTTTGCTCCAATCCTCCTCAGTTCAATGAATCCTATCTTCTAGACCCTCTGCTACACGGGCAAATCAAATTTGGAAGCCGTTAGGTAATAACTACATAACAGAATTCCAGTTCATACAAATCACTGTCTCCTCCGCTGGGCTGTTGACAAGTAGAACGCGCCTAATGAACTATTCCAGCCCCCCAGCATACCTCTCCAAAACCCGTGGCCGCCCTCCTTGCGTCCCGCCTCCTTCGCCCACTCTGGGCCAGACCCTGGGCTAGGCGCGCTGCTCTGTCGCAGACACGAGGGAAGGCCTGTCCCTCGGGGAGCCGCCCCCGCCCGCGTCCCGGCCCTGGCCCCGGCACGCCCCTCACCGCAGCAGGTCCTGCAGCACTGTGGCCAGCCCCAGCGGGACGCTGCCCTTGCGCTGAAAGGCCTCCTGCAAGTCCCGAAGACGCAGGCGCACCACCCCCTGGCGGCGGCTGTAGCTCAACACCAACGGCGCCCAGAAGCCCATCTTGCTGTCCCAGTCGGTGCTGTTCACCTCGCGACTCCTCTTGAAAGCGGAGAACAAGAAGGACATACGCTCCTCATCTTCCTCCCACTCGGGGGGCAGGAAGCCCGCCGGGTCTCCCCCGGCCGGGGCCTCGGCCTCCCGTTCCGGGGACCACATCGGAACCCCTGAGGATCCGAACACAATCCTGGCCCCTGATCCCCTTCCGCCCTAGATCCTTCCCGGCTTCCGTTCCTTGACTACTCATCACGTCACCGCCGACCGCAGCGTGAAATAAGTCCTGAAAGCCCTCACAGCGCAGGCGTTACGCTACTCCTCTTTGCTAGGAGGCGGGATGATGACGTTCTCCTCAGAGACACAGAACGCTTGCGCATACCCCCGCTTCTATGGTCTTTGTGAGGAAAGAAGGGCTTCGCGCGTACAGGGTAACCATAGAGTGTAACGATCTAGTGTAGACTCTATGCTCTATCGAGCTAAAAGATTGCGCCTCCACGAATGGTGGTGATCTAGGGTGGCGGACTTGAAGAGATCTTGCTACTTTCATCTGAGGCTCCCAGACATGGATCACGAGTCTTGGATCAAAGTTTACCTCTTCCGTTCTTACATTATTAGACCCTTCAACTTCCAAGATCTCATCTTTTCAGATCTTAGCCGAAAACTGCCAGCCACTTAAGCTCTGTTACAATGCACATGTTTTTACAGATAGATAGGCTTCTACGGACTCTTGTTCCCGATATCTTCTCTGGAGTCCCCTCTCTGTGCGTTCCCTCTGTGTACCCATCTCCTACTGATCCTTCAGGGACCAGCACAGACTTATCTCTTTCCTGAAACTTTCCTGGACTGTCTGGATTCATTGTTATCTCATTCCATACTGTGCAGTGTAGCATTTGCTATCCTGTCTCCCTTTCCTAACATAGTTCCCGAGGACAGTGACTCCATTATTCCTGATAGCAGTGCTGAAGAAAATAATCTGTGAACAGAAATGTATATCACTTAAATCTTGCCTCTCGATTACTACAGTTTTGTGAGAATGAGAGATGAATATAAAATAAGCTTCTCCTAAAGAATCTCAAGAGCAATTGAGCTGTTCAACATTGAGGAGAAAATTTTTTTTTCCAGCGCTGGAGGTCAAGCCCAGGGCCACCCACACTAAGGGAGTCTACTACGGAGCTATAAAATCAGTTTTCTTTTTACTGGAATCATTTTCAAAATGAAAGTTTTCTGTAAATTGTTATTTGCAAGTTAAATGGCATTAGCTACAGTTAACGAATCTGACCTGTGCCCCTCACTGTCTGTGAGCCCTCTGTTAACACCTAACTTTTCTGAGCCTGTTTTCTGTTGAGATATTTCCTGATAGGGTTGTTTGAAGGAAACATTACGATGTGTTATGGAGTACACTATACGTTATCCCTGAGTTTCAGGGTTAGCAGTAGTTGGAACAGAGGAAGAAGGAATTTTAATCAACATTTTGAGGGAAGATGATTAGTTATACAGTTGTGTGTACCGCTATCTATGTATTGCGTTAATGCTGTATCTCTAAGCACAATATATTTCTCCAAGCACTTTCGCACTCTATTTCATTCATTACTCATAACAACCTGTGATGTAAGTTTCGGCACGTTTCCAAGAGGACGTTGAACCACAGCCATTTTAAGTCTGATGGAGAGCATTCCAGAAGAGAAGACTGGTATGGGATATGACCAAATAAACTGTACCCTCAGAAGCAATGTCGGCCATGGTGTCATGCCCAGTAAAGTAATCGGGTCTGAAAGAAACTGTGCTGTTTTCTCACCTTGGTCTCTGGATCCGATTAAGTCAAAACAGTCTCACACCTAAACATTTCAGGAGAGCAAAGGTAAGTGTCTGAGGGTGCATGGACCTCAAAAGTGCCACTGATTTCTGACACAGCAGGAAAAAGGGTTTTTGCTCTCACCTTTTAGAGGTTAGAAAGTCACTGGGATTAGTGGGGAATGAAAAGTTGTCTAGATCCTGAGGGGGGGGGGTTTGGGGGGCACAGCAAGCTCATTCTCACATCAGGCTTCCACTTAACTACGCTCTTCTGTTTTTGTATAAAGTTTTCTGTCTTTTTGGTCCCAGTTTAAAATTCATCTCCCCGGAAGCGCACACCCTATCTAAAATAGCACCTCTGGAATTTTAGAATATGTGAATCCGTTTGACAACACCTGCACATTAATTGTGATCTCCCTAAAAGAAGGACAGCTAGGTATCTGCACCTCCTGAAATAGTAGAGGGGCTGGGAATCCGGCGTCTGCCTTACAAGCACAAGGTCCCATCTCAGGTGACCACATAAACAACGCCAGGTGTGGAGACTCACGCCCACCAGCAATTAGAACCACATACAATGCCGCACATCTGGCTTACACCTGTAACCCCAGCACTTGGGAGGCAGAGGCAGGAGGATTGCTGTGAGTTCAAGGCTCGCCTGGGCCAGCCTGAACTACAAAAGTGAGACGCTGTCTCAAAAAATTTTAAAAAGTACAGTAGAAGGTATACAGAACCATTCATGAAATATTTTTGTAAAAATTGAAACAATCCAATGAAGCCACTAGATGTAAATATTAGTTTAGAAGGATTTTTTAAAATCAAAAGATAGAGAAGTATACTAAGTGAAAACTAAGGTTGGAACAAACAACCTCCAATCTGGGAAATACTACTTGATAGCAACCTGTTCCCTTAACAAATAATGTCAAGAAATGTGTACTGTGTGTACCTCGGTGGGTCCTACTTACATAAAGTATCAAAAACTCATCTAAGATCAGTTAGATAGTTTCAGTACTGACTGGATATTTGATGGTAGTGAATTATTTTTAGGATAATGATAATGGTGGTCAAGTTTTTATAAAACTTTTATACTCTGAAGACACCCAGAATATTTGTGGGTGAGATGACGTGATGTTTCTGGTATGGGGATGAGAAATAAAATGCATATATTTTGCATTTAATCTATCACAAGGCCTGGAATATAGATATCGTTCCATTTTTTTTTAACGAATTTACCTTTTATTTTGTGATCTTGGAGCTCAAACCCAGGGTCTCATGCTTGCTAAGCAAGCGTTCTACCACTGACCTTTAGTCCAGCCTCAATTATTTAAAATAAATGACAGCCCTGGTTTCATCTGTTAGTAAATAGCACCATGATCTCAGGCGAGCAAGTTTCCTGTCAGGTTCCACCTCTGAAATAAAGGTTTCTAAGCTATGAACTTGAGGATTTTTTCTGGTACGCCATTTGTAATTGTATCTTTCTGACATGACTGCTATAGAAGGATGAGTGATTGCAGCCGCTTTTTAGTTTGGGAGAGCTTGAAGAACAAATATTTACCTAAATGTCACCACATCGTGTGGCAGTGATACTTGCTGATCGATGCCCTAGTGCAGTGGTGGCGAACCGATGGCGTGCATGCAGCTCTGAGCACACAGAACACTCCCTTTGGCAGGCGAGCCAAGTCGCCCCGGCAGCATCCAGCAAAGCTTTGGACACCAGCGCGCACGGGCCACGCGCGTGCCCAGAAAGGAGTGGCAGCGCCGGCTGATGACGTCATCACCTGCGACTCAACAGCGTGACTCCTCCGAGCTTTCTTATGGCTGGTCATCTATTCAGGTTTAATCGCGGTGTTGGCACTCTGTGATTTTTTTTTTTTTTAAATGGGTTTGGGGTTGCAGTTTGGGCACTTGGGCACTTGGTCTCTAAAAGGTTCACTATCACTGCCCTAGTGTTTTTGGTTAGACCCTGAGACATACCCATTCCAGCCTTGACATCAAATTTACGACGGCACTGTGAGGATCCCCCATATCTTCTCTCTAACTGCGTCATCGTTTTTGCAGCAACATGTGAACCCAGCTAGATTACCCAGCTATTTGTAGTACTTATTCCTAGGATTCACAGCCATTAAGATGTGACTAAAAGGATGAAAAATAGTCTGGAATTTTAATGGAGAGAGGCCCAGGCTTATTCTATTCGGGAACTGCTGTATTCTCCACGTCTTTTCTGACTCTTTTCTCTTCCTTCATTCTTGCTCCAGGCTGGCTTAGGCTTCCCTCACAGTCCTGTCAACCTCTACACCGCACTCTCATTGTATGTGTCACACTGTTTCCCGACTCTGTTCATGTGACTTTCTGACTAGTTTAAATGCATTACTGGCAAGGGCAGTGTTTATAATTATACCGAGTTCTAACACAGCACCACGCACGCGCTAAGTGCTGTCTGTTGAATGGGTAAGTGAAGGAATTTAAACTATGAGTTTGAAAAACTCACTTCATCAAATCCTACCATATGAACATTTATGCGGATATGAGGCACTAGACAATAGTCATAATTTTTACTTATTTGAATGGATTGTTAGCCATGTTGAGCTCAAATATCTCCAAAGGTTGCCTGTTTGCATAGAGTGATTAGAAAAATCACAAATGTAAGAAACCCCCATTTGGCAAAATGTCTAAATCTCATGAAGCTTTTACTATCAATTTATTTATGACCATGACCCCCTGGAATACCTCAGTGGCCATTTTGGAAATTGGCTGTGCAAGTTCATGTCACACACACTCCAACATATTTATCCTTTTTAAATCTTGTTACTTCCTGTATCCCTTTTTCTTCCCCTGTTTAAAATTGCTGTTTCTGGTTCAGCAGGTAAAGAGGTTGAAAACCAAGATTTCATCATAACAAATTCGAAATTGAACGGACTTAAATAACTCACCTTGGATCCATTAGAGAATTGAGGTCAAAGAACAAACCACTATGCCCAACCTGGAGAGATGGCCAGCAGATACGAGATTGTGACAAAGAAAAGGTCCCTAAGCAAAATCTTTGGTGGGAGCCAGTGCCAGTTTAGGAAAACTGTGATTGAGGAGCTGCTGGAGGCTCAGTGTGGACGACCGAGTGTTAAAACCAACAGGAAAGGCCAATCTTAGGGACCTTGCTAACAGTCTTTACCTCCAGCTCTGCCATATTCTTTCAATAAATTTTCATTTTAAAAAAAGTTCCCTCTTGCTTCCAGCAGAGGGAGCCAAAGAGTAGCATTTTGAAACGGGAGCCAAAGAGTAGCATTTTGAAATGGGGCTGGGGAGAAGCACGCTATTCTTAACCAGGTCAGCTCTCAAGAGAATCAGTTTTACCGGAAATTGACCGGCTGACGTGTTACCATTGTCTGACATACCCTAGGAATGGAAATCCCCAACTCTAAACTCCCTCTAGCTGTTCTGTCCCAGGTAGAGGGATGGAGCAAGATAGAGACGCTTTTGGGAAGGTTACAGGCCAGGAGCTCAGGGTCACTAAAAAGCTGAGATCTCAACACTGGTTTGCTTCACTCTGTTACCATCAGGTGGCTAAGGCCTACTTGAGGAGTTCATTTAACCAGTACTGTACCTCCTATTCGGGTTTTACATACTGAAAGCAGTGTCAATCCGAAACAATCGAAAACGCCAAACCAAGTGAAAGCAAACCAATCAAACCCACAACAACAATCTGAGAGAAAGAGAGAATCAGAATGAGTCTGAGAGGGTAGAACATTTCAATGATATGATCAACAGTGTAAAGTAAATGGTTAATACACCAATAGTTCTTTTTTTTTTTTTTTTTGAGACAGGGTCTCACTTTGTAGTTCAGGCTGGCCCTGAGCTCAGCCTCCAACTCACATCACAGCAAATCCTCTTGCCTCTGCCTCCCGAGCGCTGGGATGACAGGCGTGACCGGCACTGTGGTATGTGGTACTGGTTGCTGCTGGGCGTGAGTCTCCATGCCCAGTATTGTATGTGGTTATCGGGGAATCGAACCCGGGCCCTTGCGCTTGCAAGACAGGCACCGGAACCACTGAGCTAACTCCCCGGCTCAATATACCAATAGTCCTAATGTTAAAAGAATACGTCACAAAGTAGGAAAACGGAAATTCTAAAAAACGTCAGTACTAAAAATGTTGTAAAAGAAAGGAAAAATGTGCTTTAAGCACTCACTAGTACACTAGGAATGGCTGAGGAAAGAATTAGTAAGCTTGGGAATCCATCCATGGATACTTTCAGAATTAAAATATAAAGAGAAAAATCAGATGTGACTATTTAAGAATTTTGGGAGACATATGAAAAGTATAAATATACATAATGGAATATGTATATATTAAGATAGCCAGCATGGCAACACATGCCTATAATCACAGCACTTGGGAGGCTAAGGCAGGAGGATGGCCACAGGTTAAAGACCAGCCTGGGCTACATACTGAGATGCGCCCCCTACACACACACACACACACTCCTCAGGACTCCTATAAATGAGAATGAAGTGAGGGAGGAAGAGAGAGAGACGACCAAATTATAATACTGTATCAAGAGAAATTATGGTTCAAAAGTGAAGGAGAGCCAGCTCAGTGGTGTACACCTGTAGTCCCCACCCCTTGGAAACTGAGGCACGAGAACTTGGTCTACATATTGAGTTCAAGACCAGCCTGCACAATCGAGTGAGATGCTGTATTTAAAAAACAAAAGAGAAATACTTTCTCAGACAAAAATAGTTCCCAGTCTGAGAAACAAGAGCATACCAAGAATCTCAGCACTAGGGAGGCTGAGGAAGGAGGATCACTGGGACTTTAAAGTCACACTGGGCTACAGCCAACTATTAAAAAAAACTAAATTATTTTTTAAAAAGGAATCATAGAGGTCAGAAACTCAGATATGTAGGAAGAGAAAAAACTTTAGCAGAAGTTCAAATTTTAAAATTTTACCTTTCAATTTACTCAACAGATGTTTCCTCAACATCAGAACAATGAGTTCAGTCATTTGTGTCTGTGTGAAATGAAGGCAGTCAGGCGCCGAAGCCTGGGAAGGAGAGATCAGCAATACTCCGTCACGATGAGGCACTTGCTGTACCTTGGGGCAGTACAGCATTACGTGAGAGTGAATTTGAGTTAGTTAGAAAGGTTTCTTGCTTCTTTTTTGTAAAAGTATAGATGATATGCTGAGAAAGAAAACTGGATACTAAGTACCTTATCAAAACCATACGAAGACAAAAACAATAACGATAGCAATACATAAAAGTATAATAAATATAGTAAATGCTTATCCAACTTTATCAATAACTGCTTTACCTTTCAAGAGTCTCCGCAGACATTTTACAGACATGTTCAGTGTAGAGGGGGAAACCAGACCTCCAACTATATGTTGTCTAGAAAAAACCAACTATTATTTTGGATTTTTTTGTGTGTGTGTGGTGCTGGAGACCAAACCTAGGCTTCATGCATGCAGACAAGCTCTCTACCACTGCAAGCCTGATTTTAAGAAATGATTTATAAAATGCCATTTGTAGCCTAAAAGGAAATTAATACTTGAGTGTGTTGGACACATCTGTAATCCCAGCTACTTTGAAGTTGAGGCAGCAAGTTGCAAGTCCAAGGTCAGACTGAGCAACACAGGGAGACCAGGAAGTAGATAAAAACACGTCCTACAGACCCTAATCCAAAATAAATGACGGTAGATATATTTATTTCAAACACAGCAGACTTCGGAGTAAGGAAAGTTATCAGGAATAAAGATGGACATTACATAATAACAAAGGAGTTGATTTTCTCAGGAAACATAACAACTCATAACAAGAATGCACCTAACCACAGAACATCAAAATGCACAAGGTAAAAAACGAAACAAAATAAATCACTGTTACAGTTATAAAGAGAAATGGATAAATCCACTATTTTTTTAAATGTGAAAACTAAGAAGATTTTATTGACTTTGGTATTTTCTTGGAGAAAACTATTCACACGTAAAAGTTGAACATGTGATATGAGATTTCTGCACGCTTTATTTTACTCATAAATTCTTCAGTTTAGGGAGCAGATGCAACTTTTCAATTCACCGGTACATTCAGGAAATCGGCACATTAGAAAGGAAATCAAGCAGAGTGGGACAAAGTACTGTCCGCAGCCTTATACCTATGGACACCTCAACCTGCAGCGTCCTTCACCAGCATCGTGGGATTCTAGGCTGAGTGTTCAATAAAACGTTAACTGGAGACTGTTAAGCATCACAAGTGATTCCTTACAAAATAAAACCTCTGCCAAGTACTACTTGTTTTACAGAAAAATATTAGAAGTGAAAATCAGTGCTATTTAAGGTACTCATTTCAAAAGTCACATACAATACATAGATTAGATTTTCTTTTGCCACTTATAGGGTGACGCAATGCACTATGTGAGTTGGTAGTTAAGAAAGTCTTGTCCTCCCGGTGGGCTCCTTTCAAGTGTCTTCTGGTATGGGTACAGACTCATAACTGCTCCCAGCTTGAAACTCAGAAAGACTGCTTGACAAAATTTACATTTTTTCTGGATACAAGAAATTTGTCAAAATCTGTGATTAAAAAATGCATTTGCTTCTGAGAAAGAAATAGTCGGTCTTTTGTGTTTTGTTTTTGTTTTTGTTTTGTGGCTGGAATCTTATTCTGATTCCTATGTTATTTATTTGCTTATTTATTTTTGGTACCAGAGATCAAATTCCAGACCTTGAGCTTGTGAAGCAGGTGCCGGAACCACTGATCTAAATCCTCCGCCCTGATTCCCATTTTGACCTTGATCCTCTTTTCCTGGCGGGCAAGGAGGGAAGGCTAAGTCTTCCACAGTTTGACTCAGGAGTCTCAGAGGCCCGCACTACATTAGTCAGTCTGATATGATTTCCTTTCTTGTGATTATGTCAGTTTTAGAAAAAAAGAGGTCCCCTGTAAGCTCTGTACATTTATAATTCAATGTTTCCTTTTCACTTCATATACAATTAACTTATGGCAAATACTGCCACATACACGTACGTAGGTATAGACACAGTATCTCGCTCTACCGCAGACACAAGGTCATCAGAAGGATCGTGATTCTCAGTTCCATTTCCTGAATGAGTGGGACTGTGTAATACACCAGGTCCTCCCAGCCGCGTTTGTGCCAGGCTCCGTTCCCAGTGCTCTCCTGGCTCTGCAGAGCCTTGTAAGCCCAAAGATGATGCACCATAGATAGCTGCCTGATCTGCGGGAAGAATCCCCTCTGCTTCCTTTCTGTGTTTTGGAAAACAAATTGTACAGGCCCAGTAACTGCCCCGTTCAATCATGGGTCCTGGTCGGAGCTGGTAAGACCGGAGTACATAGGTCAGGACTGGGGACAAGTTCATTCCAGAGGGCCTTACAGAAATCCACCAATTCCTGATTTCCTCTGAGTTTACTCATCAGCTTTCTGAGGGCGGGAGAGCCTCCTTCAAACCTCCATAGGTGGACAGCTCGGTCCTGTTCTCCAGACCACGTGTTCCAAGTCCCTACCAAAGAGCAAGAGCAATGCTTATCTTCGTGAATCTTTGGTAACACCTCTTGACAAACTATTGCATTCTTCCAGGCATTCCGGTTTAACATTGTGAAAATGAAAGTTGTACAGACTGCTTGCTCATTTCCTTTAGGAAAGGAGATTCGAATGAACGTCCTTTCTCAGACCAACTTTCCTGACAAGTAAGTATTTTAACCAGCTGTCTTCTGAGGTCTGTTAGCAGAAGACACCAATTTCCGAAGCCCCAACTGCAGGCGGCAGCGGGGGCGGCAGGATGCCTCAGGGGGCTCCTGGAACTCGCAGCTCTAGTGTGACACCTCGCTCTGGAGCGCCACCTCCGCCCCGCGCGTCCCCGGTGCTTCCTTTAAGCCCAGGGACCTCCTTCCTGGCCTGGCTGGGCGGTAGGCTGATAAATTCACTATGACAACTAGTAATTTCAAAAATCTTTTAGCAGAAATAGATCCAAGCAGATAGAAAATCAGTAACTGAGATGATGATTTGTATCAAGTGGTACCGCGCCAACCTTGGGAGGCACAAGGGCCTGAGTTCGATCCCTGGCACCACAAAAAAATAAAATAAATAAATAACACAAGCGAACCCAACAACACCATCCATGCACCATCTATAGAATACTTAACACCAATAAAATATACATCCTTGTCAAGCTCACGTGGAACATTCATCAAGCTAGTTCTCATTTGGTCCTTCAGAGAGGCTGGCAATGAGACTGACAGGGTGTTGATTCCCTTCTCGTACATCACTGTTATAATTGGATGTATCAGATGCAGTCCATATGGACCAACTGTCAATGAGCGCCAAGTGAAGAAAGGTTACTGCAGGTCACACCAGAGAATCTAGCACACAAGTTTTCCGGTTTGAGACTTCAGAATTTTCCAGACATCTTTGGTTTATATTTAGCTCTGCTTCCAAGTAGTAAGCCTTAGGACACAAGTTGAGAAGGTGTTGGCCTTGGGGCATTGCCCGGATTCAGGTGAGTGGAGAGGAGTGATCCCATAACCCGCGTTGGTAATCCCAGCCCTCTGGGAGCCTAAGGCAGGAGAAGGATCACAAATTTGAACCCAGTCCGGGAACTCAGTAAGACCCTGTCTCAAATTTAAAAAATAAAATGGCTAGGATTAAACTACATTTCTGCTCTTCACCTACAAAGGATTGGACAAGTAATTGATAGCCAGCTAGACAATCTCAAAAATACTTGTATACTAACAGCACATGTTCAAATGTCACAGGCCAAAGAAATCTCAAGAGAAATGTTATAACACTATGAACAACTATAAAAACTCAGCGTAAAATAGACATGTAGGCTTCTACAATAGAACAGGGAACATGGAAACAGACCTATATCCCCACAACCGTCTGATTAAGGACAGAAGATTAAATAATATACACTAGAGAAAACACAGCGTCTTTAAGAAAGGGTGAACTGGGCCTTCATTTGTAGAAGATTAAAACTAGATCCCTATTTTCTACTCTGTACAAAAACCAGTTCAAAAATAGATCAAATACCTAGGTATTATAAGATCTGAAACTTTTAAATTGCTAAAAGAAAATATATAGGAAATGTAAAAAGCTAAGAACACAGACAATAATAATAATAAACAGGAAAGCAGCAGTATTCTATCTAAATATCAAATTTAAAAGTTTCTACACAGTGAGGGAAATAACTAACAGAGTAAAGAGATAACCTCCTAAAAGGGAGAAAAATCTTTGTCAGGTATCCTTTTAACAGAGGATTAATACACAGAATGTGTAAAGAATTCATACAACAAAAGATCAAAAGCCCATTCATAAAGGACAAAGGATCTGAAGACATTCCTCAAAAGAAGAAATACAAAGGGCCAATGAGTATTTAGAGCTGAAGTTTTTTTTTAAGGTTTTTTTTTAGACAAGGTCTCACTTTGCAGTTCAGGCTGGCCCTGAGCTCATCCTTGAACTCACAGCAATCCTCCTGCCTCTGCCTCCCAAGTGCTGGGATTACAAGCATGAGCCACCACGCCCGGCACTGTGGTATATGGTACTGATTGTTGGTGTGCATGAGTCTCCATGCCTGGCATTGTTATATGTGGTTACCGGGGCTTGAACCCAGGCTCTTGCACTTGCAAGGCGGGTGCCAGAACCACTGAGCTAAATCCCTGGCCCAAGCCAACAAGTACTTAAAAATGTTCAACATTATTCACCATTAAGGAAATGCAAGCCAACACTCCTTTGAGATTTCATCCCAGCCTGAGAGAGGAGATTAGGTATGGCCAGCTGGTAGGATGTATGTGCAGAACATTTTTCAAGCTCTGCACCTGGACCAATCAAAATGTACTATCTTCAGTTCTTCTAGCATGAAATCAAGCAGGCGTCTGATGGGACAGCATAGATGTGACATCAGTCTGAAAAATGAATGATGCAAAAAACATCTGCCATTAACCTCAGGGCCACAGTGAACTTTCTCATTAGCCTGCTTGCATTCTGCAAACTATATTTTCTTTCTTACCTTTAGTGTATGCAAAAACTCACTACCTTTTTTTACATGTCTTGCCCAGGTTTTTTTCAGGACACCACAGACATAGAAAGAGTCCAGAGAATCCAGAACACAGTAATAAGCCCAGTCAGAATGGCTAGCATGAAGAGTAGAAAAAACAAATACTGATGAGCATGTGGAGAAAAAGAAACACTTCTATACTGCTGGTGGGAATGTAAATTAGTACAGTCACCATGGGAATCAACGTGAAGTTTCTTCAGAGAGCTAAAACTAGAGCTTCCATTTCATCCAACTGTACCACTTCTTGGCATACACCCAAAGGAATTAAAATCAGCATACCATAGGGATATGTGAATAAGTTTGTTGCGATGCAATTCAGAATAGCCAAGACATGGAACCAATCTAGGGGCACATCAGCACATGAATGGATATAGATAATATGGTATATGTGTGTACCTAATGGAGTGATGAAGATATTCTGTCGTTTTCAGGAAATGGATAGATCTGGAGTTCTCTGTGGTGGCCGATAGTCCAACCAGTCACCAGGGGATGCCTCCTGCCTGATGAGAGTCAAGCAGAAGATGAAAGAATGATACATAGAGAATAATGAATGATAGTTGATTACTTGAAGGGCCGATAATTGATCTTAGGTCTCTCCTGGCCACTTGATCTTAGCTCTGCTGTGGCTGAACCAACAGGCAGTTGGTCTTAATCCCTCCATAGATCACCTTCTTATGTGAAAGAAAAACAAGCAGAGATAGGGATATCTGTTGCAAAGTTGTAATGTAGATAGAAGATGCCAGGCTATCTTGAACAACGGTGAGAGAGGGTGTGAGGAAGTAGGGAGAGGTTTTTATGGGGTCTGGGGGTGGGGAGAGCATTGTGGTGCATTGGAATTGGCTTGCCCCGGGTAGCAGCATAGGGAGCTTACGGACAGGCTGCCCTTTGGAACAAGTGGGAAAGAAGGCCATTTTGGATCTGGCACAGTGTAAGGAAGCATGGTAGAGCAAGCCATTTTATATCTGGCACAGTTTAGAGGCCTTTTTTTTTTTTTTTTTTAGGTTTTTTGAGACAGGGTCTCGCTTTTTTTTTTTTTTGTGGTTCAGGCTGGCCCTGAGCTCAGCCTCAAACTCACATCACAGCAATCCTCCTGCCTCTGCCTCCCGAGTGCTGGGATTACAAGCGTGAGCCACCACGCCCGGCACTGTGGTATGTGGTACTGGTTGCTGCTGGGTGTGGGTCTCCACACCCAGTATTGTTATGTGGATACCGGGGAATCGAACCCGGGCCCTTGCGCTTGCAAGACAGGCGCCGGAACCACTGAGCTAACTCCCCGGCCCCTAGAGGCCCTTTTATAGGGTGTTGACTCTAACACTGAATAAAAGTGAGGGCCAGGGATTTAGCTTAGTGGTTCTGGTGCCTGCCTCACAAGTACAAGGCCCCAGGTTCCATCCTCAGTACAAAAAAAAAAAAAGTGAGCTTTAAAATAATGAAAAGGATTTAGTTGGTCAAGAGCATTACAAAATTCACTCTATTCTTGGATTTGCTCATTGAAGTCCTGAGTTTGTTGGGGTGTGGATAAAAATTCCTTTCGGAGGGCCTCAGTATCACTAGTAATATTCTGATGGACGGTCCTTGAACGTGTTTCTTTACAGGTTCCCAAGGACTCAGAGGTTTATTGTATGGCAAGTGAGTAACCTAATGGTGGCACATTAGGCCTCGTTGTAAGTGTAAGTTTTCAATTTGATCTTGTATCCACGACACTTTTAGTTCAAGGATACTAACTTGCGTTTGAAGTTTAGCCTCTATATCATGTTGAATTTTCCGTGCATCATCTGCCATCTTTGTCCAGTTATCTATAAAATAAGCAGTTTGAACAGAGTGGGCGAAAGCCACTAAGGATACCACAGCGCTAGGTATCCACAGTACTAGTGAGACTATTCCTGTAATCACAAGGTCTAGCATCTTTTTAGTCCTATGGAACAGATGATCGACTAAGGTAGGTAACAAATAAGATGTAGAGGAGCAGGTGTATGTCTCAGTTAGATTAACTGGTATCCAAACCCTAAGGATTCTTCCCATAACTAATAGTAACCAGAAACTTCGCTGGTATTTTTTTTAAACATAATACCCTGCTTTGAGGCAGAATATTTTACTTGTATAAAGTTTACCCTGATCTTTTGTCTATATGAGGCTGAAACTATGAAAATTGAAAAAGCAATGTCTGGAAAATACCAGTAAAACCACCTCCTCACTTACCTGGTCTTTCTGTCAGGGAGGAGCCAACTGGGCAGAGTGAGGGCGGGAAAGCACAGGGGTACTGCGGCACGACCTTGGCCTTGCCGTCTAAGCCTCCATAGTTGGCCCTGACTGCACCTGTCTTTCAGCAGTCTCCCGTTGTTCATGACTTGGTGCCCAGGTGCAGGTACTGTTGAAAGGCTGGGTTCTGGTGCTGGTGAGATCATTTTGACTTCTGAGATACTTCCTGATGTTTGTTCTTCAAGGAGGAGCCCCTTGGCTCCTAAGGTCCTTCAGCTGCTCTCCCTACCAGTTTATTCCAGTCCATGTAGCAGAGATTGTTTCCTGATCCTCTCGACCCCTTAGCTGACTTAGGAAAAGTGCCTGATTTAACTGCTGGGAGGCTCCTGGCGTTATCTGAGTCCTGGTAGGAGGTGAGGGCTTTGGTGGTCACTCTGAACGTGGAGCCATCCAGAATCCAGAGCTCCAGCTGCTTGGAGATGGTCTTCCGATCTAACCCATGGGAACTGCTGAACACACAGTCGATTATTTCTTACGAGGAGCCTTTTGCTTTTGCTTTTCTGTGTAGCTTTAATAATCTTCCCTGTATAAAGTGGGTTTGCAAGTTTTACCAAGGTTGAAAAATGACTTCTTCAATACAAAAGTTACCAAGAAGTTCTTGTATTTAACAGAATGTATACATTTGGAAAACATTTTCAATTTGTCAGGAACCACTGACAACTTACGTTACTTAAGACTTATTTACTTGGACTTGAGGAGGTCTTCCCTGCCCTAGGTAATCTTCAACTACAGGGATTATTGTGGGACCGCCCTGTCTTATGCATGTTATGATTATGGGTTGAAGGCTTGTTACCAAATAAAGGTGCAGGCTAGCTCGGGTTATGGGTTCTTCTGCTCCTGCTTCTGCTGCTGCAGAAGCTGGCCTTTGGCTGCCACTGCTCAGAGTAGCAAGAGTTGAGCCTGGGGCAGCAGATTTAGCTCAGTGGTTCTGGCACCTGTCTTGCAAGCACAAGGGCCCGGGTTCCATCCCTGGTAACCACATACAATACTGTGGAGACTCACGCCCAGCAGCAATCAGTATCACATACCACAGTGCCAGGCATGGTGACTCACGCCTGTAATCCCAGCACTCAGGAGGCAGAGGCAGGAGGATTGCTGTGATGTGAGTTTGAGGTTGAGCTCAGAGCTAGCCTGATCTACAAAGTGAGACCCTGTCTCAAAAAAAAAAAAAAAAAAAAAAAAAAGAGTCGAGCCCAGGCTCAGCATTTTTCCTCAAGATTTTGACTTTGTTGTTTGTTGGTTTATTAATCCTTTAACTGTAGGACTATCCGGAGATTGGAGTTCACCACGAATGAACTCTGACTGTGTCCTCTTCTCTGGACTCACACATTTGGTGCCCATATGTGGATTTGGACTAGACTAACACATCAATTCAACAAATAGGCACAGTATTCCAGACCATATTAAGCATCAGCTTTAAAATATCCATTCTTAAAGATCCACAAGAGAACAAACAGACAATGGAGAGAGTTGTCTTATTTTACTAACAAGAAAGACTATGCAAGTAAAGAACATCTTTAACTAAGAAACCAAAACCAGAATTGGAACACCAAATGTTTTTGACAGTCTGTGATAAAAATGAAGATTGTCCAACTCTTCAGGCAAGTCTAACAGTCTTGCAGGTTTTCAGGATTATTTTACTACCACACAGTACCTGCCCTGGTGCCTGGGAGCAACATACCATCCATGCCTGCAAACCTCTCCCTGCCAGCTGCCTCAGACTCCTTCTCTGTTTGTTTTTTTTTTTTTATACAGTGACTGAGCATAATCTAGCATTGTTCTATACAAAATTCTGTGAAGTCATTTCAAAAAAGTACAACTGTAAAACAAAGTATGTTATAAGCATAGACATAAAAATTATTGTTTTTGACTGGGTCTTTCTTTTCTATTTTTCCCCCTTTATTGAGTTTATTAGTACATTTTAGGTATATACTATGATCACATTCAATATTGAAAATTTTTACCTGTACATTATGTATCTTGATTCTCATTTCCCCATTCCCTTGCCTTTCCTACAACTCTCCAATCCAGATGTAAAAATTATTAATACAATATTATCAAATTGAGTCAAACAACATGTAAAAAGAACTTTTAACCATGACCAACCAAGATGTATCACAAGTATGCAAAGTGAGTTCAGCATCTGAAGGGCCGGGGACGTAGCACAATGATAGAGAGCTTGTCTCCTCTCTCTAAAGCCCTGGATTTGACCCCCAGCTCTGAAAAAAAAATGGAAAACCAACCAATGTCATCTTTCTTGTCATCAGGCTATAGAGGAGAAAAACACATGAACATATACATATACACAAAATGTATTTTACCAACTTAATACCTATTCATGACAAGTATTCTCAGTGCTATATGAACAGAGGGGAACTTCCTCAACTCGCTGAAATTAATCAACATAAAACCCTAAAACTAACATAAGAATTATGCTGAGAAACTAGATACTTCTCTTTAAAAATATGATCGATGCAGGAATAGTTACACCAGAGAAAACAAAAGGGTAAGTAAGGAACAATATGCATAATATAACTGTGAAACAGGAAGAAAATGGTGCAGTGGAAAGAGGAACAAGAGAGAGGAATGAGAAGGCAGAAAAAAAAAACAAGAACAGAAGGGAAAAATAGGAGCAAAGCTTTTGTAAACAAGGGGAACAGAGGATAAAGGGAGGGGTAGGGGTTGAGGAAAAAGAACAGTCTAGATATATCATGTTCGGGCCCGGGGATTTAGCTCAGTGGTTCCGGCGCCTGTCTTGCAAGCGTAAGGACTCAGGTTCGATCCCGGTAACCACATAACAATACTGGGTGTAGAGACTCACACCCAGCAGCAACCAGTACCACATACCACAGTGCCGGGCATGGTGGCTCACTCCTGTCATCCCAGCACTCAGGAGGCAGAGGCAGGAAGATTGCTGTGATGTGAGTTGGAGGCTGGGCTCAGGGCCAGCCTGAACTACAAAGCAAGACCCTGTCTCACAAAAAAAAAAAAAAAAAGGATATATCATGTTGGGCTGGGGATTTAGCTCAGTGGCACCACACCTGCCTGGCAAGCACAAGGTCCTGAGTTTGATTGCTGGTAAGGGGGGAATATATCAAATTATATCAAATTCCCTATAATAAAATTCCCTTTGAAGAAAAACATTCCTTATGTATATCTAAAAGGCACTGATAAAATTAAATTTAAAAAAATACAAAGGGAAAAACGATACAATCAGTGGAAGTAAAATAGCTTGAAATTTGTAAGAAATTTACAAGTATATAATCATGGTGCCTGGTCTCTTTACATAGGGGCTGAATATTTAGTAGTAGTTTCCTTTTTAGTTGCTTTTTTAGCTTATAATTTCCAGATAATCATACTTCTTCACCAACTTATTTAGTCCTTGTCATTTCTGAGTTCATTTCTGAGTTCTTGATATTTTATGTTTATGGAACTTTTAGGAAAAGCAAATACCAAAATAAAAGAATAGTTATACCATCCATTGACAGCATGGAATCCTGATTAATGCAATGTTAACACAATAGGAAAAGAAAACAATAGGCATATGGGTTGGGAAAGAAGAAATAAAACTGTGTTTGCATATATACAATTGTCTGCATAGAAAGTCAAAATAATCTCCTGAAATGAATAAGCAAGTGTAGGAAGATTGTAGAATACAAAGTTAATAGAATCATGTGTCACTTAACAGCAGGATATATTCTGATAAGTGCATTGTGAGGATGTTTTTATTAATTGTATGAATTTCATAAAGTATACTTACACTGACAGCTATCTGAGTAGCAGATCTTAATCGCTATCTTTGTTGCTACGACAAATACCCAACGCCCACAACTAAACGAAATGTTGACTTTGGTTCATGATTTTAGTCTGCGGTTAGTTAACTCCAAGGCAGGAAGGGCGAGCTGGAAGAAACCAGCCGAGGAAAACTGCCCACATCACAGCAGTCAGGAAGCGGGAGAATGAAGCAAGAAGTCAGGAAAAGTTATATCCTTCTGGGACCCAGCTCCTGCACCAGCCCCACCTCCTAAGTGAACTATTGACTCAATCACTTTCCACAAGCCCAGCCTCTGAGCAGATGAGGCTTTGGGGAAACTAAACCAGAAGACCCAATGACATAATCTTGTAGTATTGTTATAGACATAATCCATGATTGTTATGCAGGTGCATGATTATAGGTGAAAGTCAATCCCTGTCCTATAAACCAGCAATGAACAAGACAGATTTGAAATTAAAAGCACAATATCATTTATACTACCACCCACAAACGAAATACTTAAATATAAATTGAACAAGATATGTATAAGGTCTACACAAAGAAAACTACAACACTCCAATGAAAGTAGTCAAGGAAATAAATATGCAGAGAGATAATCCATATTTGGGCACAGGGAGAGGTCATGTTATTGGTTATTAGCTCTTCCTCCCCCCTTTTTTTTTGTTTTTGAGACAGGGTCTTGCTTCATAGTTCAGGCTGGCCTTGAGCTCAGCCTCCAACTCACATCACAGCAGTCCTCCTGCCTCTGCCTCCTGAGTGCTGGGATTACAGGCGTGAGCCACCACGCCCGGCACTGTGGTATGTGGTACTGATTGCTGGTGAGCGTGAGTCTCCACATCCAGTGTTATTGTTCGTGGTTACCGGGGATCAAACCTGGGCCCTTGTACTTGCAAAGCAAGTGCTGGAACCACTGAGCTAAATCCCTGGCCCCAGCTCTTGCCCAATTTAACAATAGCCTAGCGGCACAGTGCCTGCCTGGCAAACATAAGGTCCTGGGTTCAAGTCCTAATGCCAAAAAACAAAAACTCCCAAATTTAACAACAGATACAGTGTTAGCAATGAAAATCCTCACTAGTTTTTTAACTGTTTCTTTATATTTGCAGATACCAACAAATTGATTCTAAAGTTTATATGGGGAGGCAAAAGCCCCAGAAATGCAAATATAATATTGAAGAAGAATTAAGTGAGACAACTGATATACCCCATCCTAAGGAATTACTGTAAATGTATAGTGATTATTATGGCTTGCATCTAGATGACCCCAAGGCCTCACACATTCAGAGGTGGGGCTTCTGGGAAATGGCCAGATCTCGGATGTGTGATACTGCATTATGGGTGTGTGATAATTGTATGAGTCCATTGATCGGTTTAACACAGTTCTGGATGTGGATAACAGAAAGGTCTACCCAGCATGTGGGTGGCACCAACAAATAGGCTCATAGCCTAGATGGGATAAAAAGGAAGAAGATAATGAGAGATCATGATGTGTCTGTGTGGGTTTCTCAAGTGTAACAGATTTTCTGGCGGGGGATTTGATAATTGGGGGGATGTGGAGGACAGAGTGGAGACAGTGTGGGTCTACACACTGTTAAGGTTTTTGGTGAACTGAACTTTTTCCTTCCTAGAAAAAATATTTTTCTTCTCTGTTCGTTTTTAGAAAAGCTGTGTGGCTTAATCATATAAGGGTTTCCTCAAGTAATTTGTGTAGCTAGCAAATAGTCACTATGACTCATCGAGGTTTGATTCATTTCCTCAAAGGAACTACAAAACAAGCCAGATATGGTGGCTCACATCTGTAATCCCAGCACTTGAGAGGCAGAGGCAGGCAGATTGCCATGAGTTCAAGGCTGGCCTGGGCTACGTAGTGAGTTCAGAGCCAGCTTGAACTATAAAGCGAGACCTTGCCTCAAAAAAATAAAAAAGGAACTAAAAAACTAAGAAAAATTCCTAATGGAAAAGTATCTACAAAAATGCCTGCGTTACTCTTAAAATACTCAGAACAATCATCCAGCCAAGAAAAATAAGCCTATCACAAATCCTTTTATGTAGACGTATGCCTCCAACCTAAAACTGTGAATGAGTTCTGTTCTGTTGGACCAGATGAATGAATCCCTTGAGAAGTGAAAACGTGTTCCTAAGAAATGAGAGAGGGAACACTGCATTACTGCACATTAATAAATGCCAGTAGTGGGTCGGGGAGTTAGCTCAGTGGTTCTGGTGCCTGTCTTGCAAGCGCAAGGGCCAGGGTTCGATCCCCGGTAACCACATACTATACTGGGCGTGGAGACTCATGCCCAGCAGCAACCAGCACCACATACCACAGTGCCGGGCATGGTGGCTCACGCCTGTAATCCCAGCACTCGGGAGGCAGAGGCAGGAGGATTGCTGTGATGAGTTTGAGGCTGAGCTCAGGGCCAGCCTGAACCATAAAGTGAGATCCTGTCTCAAAAAACCTTAAAAAAATAAAAAAATTTTAAAAATAAATGCCAGTAGTAAGTTGGGTACTCATAAATAAAATATTGTCATCTCAAGTACTATTATCTAGCCCTATCTATAAATGAATGTACAGGGCTGAGGATTTAGCAAAAGTGGTACCACGCTTACCTTGGAAGCTCAAGGGCAGTAATTCAATCTTTCGTACCACAAAAACAAACAAACAAACAAACAAAAAACAACGAATGTACAGAGGAGGATACAGGTTCAGTGAGGGTGAGCAACCTGTCCAACAGCACACAGTTATCAGTGGATAGAAAGAATTCAAGACCCACATTAATTCCTGCTATACCACATTATACCAGAGGTCATGGAGATGTTTGACTATTGTCAATGTACTGGCTTCCAAACTGTCTGTGTAACAGACCTCCAGTTGTGAAGTAGTATTTATCAACATAAAAGCAAGCCCTGGATACCACCATATCTTTCATGAAAAGAAACATGGAAATCTTTTCCCAAGTTTTTAATGGTTTTACTAAATCACTAACAACTTTTGCCTAGACTTCTAAGGAACAGACTTGGGCGTGGCTTCTCATAAACCTGAAACTCTTCTTTATAGCTTAACTTTTACACATAGCTGTGTATATGTATGTATGCATGTGTGCATATGTGTAGAGAGAAAGAGATGATATGCATATACAGATAAACACACAACTTATACCATTTCTTAATTTTTTGGTTGTACTGGTTGTTCAGAGAAAGCTGAAATGACTATACACACTATACTGGTGGCAACATGTTGACATGTTGAATTAGTCATCATGGGCTGTTCTGTGATTTAGCCAAGTCTCCCAGTGGCCTCTGAGTTAAAAGACTTGATCCCCAGCCCATAGTGCTCCCAGGAGGCACGGAGCCTATAAAACATAGGGCCTACTGGAGGAAGTCGGATTTCTGGGGACTGTATTCTTGAAAAGGATTGTGGAACCTCTGTGTTCTGCTCTATTTTTCTTCATTCCAAGCCAGGAAGTAAATAAGCTCCTTCTGTCACACACTCCTGCCATGGCATACTGCCTCCTCTATGGGAACAAAGCGGAGCCACCTGGCCATGGGTGGATACCTGTGAGCTTTTCTCTCTATACATTGACTGCCTCCAGTGCTTTGTTACAGTAATGGAAAGCTGAATTACACAGCTACTGTGGAAAACACCAGACATCAAGTGGTTTCAACAAGAGGCATTTATTTCTTTCATTTCTGGAGGTTGATAATCCAAGATCAAGTGACAGTAGTTTCTGCTCCCCATGAAGGCCTGTTCCTGGTTTTATCAAGTCGGGGTGCACACACACCCTGTTCTTGAGGTGTATATCATAAAGAGAGGGAGCTCCGTCACTTCTTCTCCTTATATGCACACTCTTTCACATATGGCAGGCTCTACCCTCCTGACTTAGCCTCCACTGAATCACTTCCAAAGGCTGACCTCCTGGGACCATCATATTGGGAGCTGGGGCACCAACATATGAATTTGAAGGCACACAAGTGAGCATTCAATCTCTGACCTTACTAGCATGGTGCATGGCTTTATATTTTCTTATGGAGCGCCTGGGATGTAGCTCAGTGGCACCACTGCCTGCCTGGCAAACATGAGGTCCTGAGTTCAACACCCAGTACCTCAAAAAAAAAATAAATCACACATTCTCCTATGGAATATCTAAATAATATATTTATTTTCTCACAGATCTTGAGGCCAGAAGTCCAAAATCATTCTTCAGCTGCTGGGGCCAGCCAGGCAGAGCAACGGGGTCCTCAAGCCGGAGGGGTTAGGATGAGAAGAAATGATTGACAGGACAGCGAGGCTTAGAAGGGCTCATCAGTCAATACTGAGTGAGCGCCGTGTTTATTTCACAAGTCTCTTTTATACCCTAAAAAAGTAGTCTGTAGAATGACTTCATCAATCACACGCAAAGGTTAAGAACAATCACAGGATATTTCAAAGAATTAAGCAAATACAGCAACTGGGGTAATTAATTCTCAGTTCTTTAAAGATTTCTATCTGGGTTAATGCTTCCTTAGGACTTTAACCTAACCACAGCTATACACCGTATATTCTAATACAGTTGTTAATCCATCAGGAAAGAACAGGAGTTGTGTCATGTTACTTAATTATCTCACAAGTCACAATACAGAGAGTAAACACAATCAGTCTCACCAACATGGCGTTCTTGTTTAACTGAATTGTTATCATGCATACCTTGGGGACATAGGTCATTTAGCCCACTTCCTCAGGAACAAGCCATCTCAGAGTTAATTTTAAATTAGGGCAGCAGCAACCATAGAGGGGGTTGCAGATCTTTGACACTGACCTTTGGTAGCCTCCTTAGCAGTGCAGAACTCCTGATGATAACTCAGTGCAGCACCAGAGATGACCATCTTAAAGGAGAATGGCTAAATTCCCAAGGCGTGGCTCCTGACATTTGGCAAGATCACATGCCCCATACTCTCTAGAGGACGGTCCTTCCTTGCCTCTTCCAGCTTCTGTTGACCCTATGTGTTCCTCGGGGTGTCTCAGTGTAGCTCTTACTTTTGCATTTGCTGTTACTAGGCCTTCTCCTTGTGTCTGTGTCTTCGTAAGGACAACTTCTTGGAAAGGTGAGTTATTCTGTATTAGGAGCCTGACCTATTCCAATATAATCTCATCATTTAAAAAACGTGCTAGGGCCTGGGATTTAGCTCAGTGGTTCCAGAGCCTGCCTTGCAAGTGCAAGGTCCTGAGTTCAATACCAGTAATGATAACCACATAACAACAATGCTGGGTGTGGTGACTTACACCCATCAACAGTTGGTACCATATACCACAATGCCTATAATCCCAGCATTTGGGAGGCAGAGGCAGGAGGATTGCTGTGAGTTCGAGGCTTGCCTAGGTTACATAGTGAGCTCAGGGCCAACCCGAACTACAAAGTGAGACCATGTCTCCCCAAAAAGTGTTAAAATATATATAAATAAAACATTCTGAATATTGAGGATGGAACTTAGGCCTCACATATGTTAGGCAAGTGCTCTACCACCGAACTACATCCCTAGCCCCAAACTTATCATGTAACTCCATTAAGTGCATTGTCTAGTGGTATTAAATACACTAACACTGTTGTGCAGCCACCATCATCACGATCTCTTCTCTATCTTCCCAAAATTTTGCGTTCATTAAACAGAGCCTCCCCATTGGTCCCTCCTCCTTGCAGGTATCCAATGTTCTACTGTCTGCCTCTGAATTCAACTACTCTCAATATTCACATAAGTTGAATCCAATCGTATTTACTCTTTTTTGACTAGTATGTATTTGTTCTTTTACAAAGGGGTTATTTCTGTTAGCATTATGTCTTCAAGTTTCTTCTATCTTGTATCATGTGTCAGAATTTTCTTCTGTTCTAGTGTTAATTACATTCCACTGTATGTACATAGAATGCTTTTTATTTATTAACCTAGACAAACCACTCAAGAATATTTTCACATTTTGGATGTTGGAAATAATGCTTCTACGAACTGGAGTGTACAATATCTGCACAATTTTGCCTCGGTTCTCTGAGGTAAATGGGTGGAACGGAATTGTATTATATGGTAATTCATTTTTTTTCCTTTCCTTCTTTCCTGTCTTCCTCTTCATCCTCTTCTCCCTCTTTCTCCCTCCTCTTTGGAACTGCCATTCTGTTTTTCATAGTGGCTGTACCATCTTATCTTCCCACCAGCAGTACATAAGAGTTTCAATTTTTCTATATTCATGTCAAAACTTTTTATATTTGTATTTACTTTTAGTTTTTGTCATCATGATCTTGATATATATGAAATGGTATTTCATTGTGGCTTTGATTTACATTTATATAATAACTATTGATGTTGGGCATCTTTCATCTGGTTATTGGCCACATGCACATTTTATTTGGAAACATGTCTATTCAAATTCTTTAATCATTTTTTAATTGGGTTGTATATGTTTGCTGTCTTTGAGTTGTAGTAGTTGTTTACACTCTGGATAATAGCCCCTTATTTAATACACAATATGCAAGAATGACTCAATCTTATCATTTTTAATGGCAGAGTAATACTCCATTCTATAAAAGAACCACATCCTCTTTATCCAGTCTCCAAAAAATGGATGTACCTTGAGGATGTCCTCATAAGTGAAATAAACAGGTCACAGATGTGTAAATATCATATCTTTTCTCTGGTATGAGAAAATGAAGTTGTAAATGAGTTGTAATGTGTATAGTTGATATTGTGAAGTAGAAAATATTTAAAAGAAAAGAATGTAAGGGTAAATAATGAGGGGAAATGAATGTGGTAATAATAAAGAAAAAAAACAAAGATTGAGTATATAGGGGGTGGGGGGATGCAAGGTGGGGGGAAAAGGGAAAAAATGAGAATCAAGTCACATCATATTCTGGTACAAACTCTTAATGTTGAATGCAATTATGATGTGTATTCATAATGTACCAATAAAGATAATTTAAAAAGAAAAAGAAAATAGAGTATTTTCACAAAGGGGAAAATCTGAGAAAAAAATAAAAGTACTCCTGATTATATAGATATTTGAAAACTAGCTAGTATTAATTAGGTGAAATATACACACTCAAGTTTGTGCACCATACATGCTTTATTCTGTTACTATATTTTATCACACCTGGGCATTTCATACTAAAAATGGTGAAACAAATTTGTGACCTACCAGGGTTTCTGAAATGCCAAATTAAGACTGTCTTTTTGATATCCAACCTTTACTAGAACAAAAACTTAAAAGAGCTTTGGAAATAATGTATTTAGTTTTGGCATCTTTGTTTTAATGGTGATTAATCCAATTGTGTGAATTATCTCAAAGTCTGTGGAGAAAAAAATCAGTGAGAGTCAAATAAAAATAAGGTTGGTGTGATTCTACATACAAGAAGTAAAATATGGAAATATTTTCCTCCACTTGTGGGCTATACTTCCTTTCTGACCACAGTATCTGTTGTTTCACAAAGGTTTTCAGTTATGATGATGTCCAACTTATCTATTTTTCTTTTAGTTATCTTTTTTCTCAGTGTTACAATCAAAAATTCATTTTCAAATAAATGCCAGGAAGCTTTTTGCCTATGTTTCCTTTTATCGATTTTATTTTTAGTTCTTATACTTAGGTCTTTTATTTGAGTTTTTTTGTGTGTAGACTGTAAACTAGAGGTCCAATTTCATTCTTTTGCATGAAGATGCACAACATTTGCTACACTGTGTGTTGAAGATTGTCCCTTCCCCCACTAAATAGTCATAGATGTCAAGAAGTCAATTGATCAGTGCAGGAGGTAAATCTCAGTGGGAAAGCACTTGCTTGGCATATGCAAGGCTTAGACTTTGATACACACACAGTGATATATGGGAGGCTTTATTTTTGGCCTCTCTTTTGGATGGTATGGCTACCTTCTGCCCAGATTACATACCATTTTGATTCCTATATTTTTGTGATAATTTCAAAAATCAGAAAGTATGAATCATCCAACTTTGTTCCATTTTTTAAAGATGCTTTTGATTATTTGGTGTTCTTAAAATTCTGATCCTTTTTTTGTGTCTGCTTCTTGGAATGTGCTGGGAAGGATTCCTATTTCTTCAAATTTGAAACAGTTTGAAGAAGCTTTGTGTTAATTTTTAAAAATATGGTTGAATGTGTCAAAGAACTTATCTGAGGCAGGGAAGATTTTGGTTATTGGGTTGAAACAATATTTGGTATAATTTTGATACCTTATTGAAAAGATATTTTGTATGATTTTGATCTTTTAAAACTTATAAAGAATTGTTTTGTGATGTAATACATGACTTATTCTAGAAAACATCCTACATGTCTTTGGGAGAATTTTGATTTACACTTTTTGCTGATCTTTTTGTTCCACTAGACTACAATGTTGTTATGACATTCCATTTCCTTATTGTTTTAATTCTAGCTTTCTATTTTTTTTGTGTGTGTTTTTTTTTGGTAGAACCAGGAATTGAACTTGGGCCCTTGTGCCTCCAAAGTAGGTGCAGTACCACTTAAGCTAAATCTGCAGCCCTTCTATCCATTTTTGAAAATGGGAAATTGAGGATTCTTACTATTATTGGTAAGAACAACATGTGGTGTCAATTTTTCTTATCGTGTCAATTTTCCCCTCCACTTTTGCCAGTGTTTCCTTCATATATTTTGGATCTTCAATGATGGTTATGTGCACATATTTATAATTGCTATATCTTGTTTGTGAATTGAAATTTTGATAGTGATTTTATTGGATCTGTACATTAATACAACTCTAAGCCTCCAAAACTTTACTCTTTTGCAGCTTTGTTGCTGTTGGTATACTGTTTTTGAGGTCACACATTATTTCTTTCTGTAGTCTGTGATCATTAACATAAAATTCATCATTTTTATGTATTTAAATCTTATAGAAAATTAAGTAGACTTACAAACCAAAATTACAGTGATTGCATATATATATACACACATGTATTTGTCTTTACTGGAGATCTTCATGGTCATCTTTGAATTACTGTACATCTTTTGTTCTTTTCAATTTGACAGATACCTTTTAGCATTTGTTGTAGGACAGGTCTAATGATAATGAACTCCATTACTTTTGTTTGTGCAATAGTTTGGATAATGGGGCATGCTCTGAAGGTCTGTTTGCTAAAGACTGTTCTCAGCTTGATGCTGTTGGGTGGTAGTACAGTGCCTTTAAAGGGGAGGGGCTACTGGGAAGTCTAAAGTCACTGGGAGATAAGCTCAAAATGGATTATGGGATTGTGGGACTCTTTCTCCTTCCCTTTGTCATTTCCCCACCCTGAGGTAAATGAGCTTCTTCCACCACCTGCTCCCCCACTGTGATATATTAGTGCAACCATAGACCTGAAGCAGCAAGACCAGTTAGCCAGTTTTGATCCCTCCAAAACCATGAGCCAAAAGAAATACCTTCTCCCTATAAATTGATTATCTAAGGTAGCTATTATAGTAACAGAAAGCTCATTCATCACTGAAGAAGAGTTTTAACAAAACTTGCATTCGTGGTTGTCTCTTTAAATATATCTATCACTCTAATGCTCTCTGGACTATGAAGTGGCTCCTGAGGAACTAGCAAATCACCTTATTGAGAATTCCTTCTACATTATGAGACGCTTTTCTCTTATGGCTTAAGATCTTTCTTTGTCTTTGAACTGTTTGGTTATAATGTGTTCAGTGTAGAACCTTTCAGGATTATCCTACTTGTAATTTACTGAGCTCCTTTAATTTATAGATCCATGCTCTTTCTTCAGAATATGAAAGTTGTGGGTAACTCTTCAAATAATCATTCATCTTTTTTTTTCCTATTTGTCCTTTGAGGACTCCCAAAAGTAAATATGGGTTCCGTTAGTCCTCTTTCCTTTTTTCCTTTCTAACTTTTACCTTTATTTCAAATGCCCTCTTTTCTTTCTTTTTTTTTTTTTTAGGTTTTTTTTTTTTTAGGTTTTTTTTGAGACAGGGTCTTGCTTTGTAGTTCAGGTTGGCCCTGAGCTCAGCCTCCAACTCACATCACAGCAATCCTCCTGCCTCTGCCTCCCAAGTGCTGGGATTACAGGCGTGAGCCACCACGCCCGGCACTGTGGAATGTGGTACTCATTGCTGCTGGGCGAGTCTCCATACCCAGTACTGTATGTGGTTACCAGTGATCGATCCCAGGCCCTTGCGCTTGCAAGACAGGCGCTAGAACCACTGAGCTGAATCCCCAGTAGGTTTTCTTAATTAAGACTGAAATGAAGTTTCATTGGGGGACTACTATGCGCAGATTAACAGCAATGTGTCTTTTACTGTAATAAAAGTTTAAAAATTGAAACGCATGGTGTTTATTTATTCATCTATTTGGAGACAAGGTCTCCTTTTGTAGTTCAGGCTGGCCCTGAGCTCAGCCTCAAACTCACATCACAGCAATCCTCCTGTCTCTGCCTCCCGACTGCTGGGATTTCAGGCGTGGGAGTGAGTATGCAGGGATCAAACCTGGGTCTTTCCGCTTGCAAGACAAGTGCTGGAACCACTGAGCTAAATCCCCGGCCCAATGATGTTTATTTTTATTAGATCTTGTATTTCCTTCCTTGGCCTGCTAATATGCCCTGTCTTGAATGCACATTAAGAAAAGCCACATCACCTTTATTATATGTAATGGCCTCATGGTGTGTTTACCCATCTTTTACTTTTCACCCATCTGGAACTTTAAAGCACGTTTGTTTTAAACAGTTTATAACATGGGCTGTTTTTCTTCCTCCCAATTTGAAGAACGACTGTGTTAACATCTCCCTGGTGGCTTCTTCTCTCAGCCCAGAATTACAAAGCAGAGAGTTAAAAAGAGGACTGAGTGAAAGTACTTATTGTAGAGGCTGGAATGCAGAGAGCAGCACTCAATGTAAAGTAAAAGCACCCAGCTCCTAATACTGAGAGGGGACCGTCCGTGTTTACTAGAGAAACAAATACAACCCAAGATACACAAATATATAAGAATTTACAAGACTGGCTTCAATGGCCACCAACAGGGTGGGATGAGGAGGAATCCAGAAGTTCTGCTTTCAACTTGGAGACTGAATAGTTTAGTGAAGGGTGTGGAGCTCACCGGAGGCTGATGATGTAAGCTGCAAGACTGAGGAGCCTAAATCGGAAGGCTGAAGGACGGAACAGAAGAAGCAGGGTGCCTCCTCATTGCCCCTGGGCATGGAATCCCTGAGCTGATTTAGCTAAACTGCGCATAACCAGGCTTCTCAAGCTGACAAGTCGGTCAACTCCCCAGGACCCCAAAAAGTTGCCAGAGGAACTTTATTTTTTAAGATGTTCTTATACACAAAAATGACTACATCTCAACCACTTTAAGATAAAAAAATATTCTTCAGGGAAGCGAGGAAAAGTAATTCGAGGAGTAACAGCAATGTGCTTTTTAGTGTGATTAAAATTTTAAATGTAAATGTTCATCTTTTGATCACACCAAGTATAATGACAAAAATCAATCCATCGGAATCCCATAACAGTGTGTACGTAACAACAGAGCTTTCGCAACTTGAAGCAAAAACTAGCAGAATTAGTGAGAGATTTAGAAATATTTACAATCACATCCAAATTTTCAACATCCCTTACTGAACAATGAGGAAAAGAAAAAGCCTCGAAAGGGAAAGCAAACACCTTGACTTAACAAATGTTTAGAGACTGCTATCCCTAACGTTCGTGGAATCTCCACTCTTTCAGGGTGCACGTGCTGGTCTGTTCACATTCTCAGGCCAGGTTCTGGCCTTGAAAGACGCGCGGACAGGGCGGCGCGCGGACACTGAAGGACAGAGTCAGAGGCAGCGCAAGAAAAGCAATTTCCGTCCAGTTATGGCGAAAGCAGGACCGGCTTTGAAGCGCCTACTCAGAACCCAGTTTTTCTGCTAACAGTAACGCTGGGCATCGGGTTATGCAAGACTTGGGTAAGACTTGGGTGTGACTTGGAAGGGGCGGAGCATGACTTCAGTCACTGAAATCCTCACTGGGGAGGCGGGCCGGGGGGGAAGTATTTAACGAGCGAGAACGGGCCCCAGCTCAGTCACTTCGTCAGCGCAGCTGAAAGATCTGGATCTTCTCCCTCAAGACCTGCGCACCGCTCCTCTCCCGCACCGCGCCACTGCACCGCACCTTTCCCGCACCGCGCTTCTCGCCATGGGGCAGCCGGCGCGTGACGCACTGGTCCGGCACAGCTCAGCTCCTGGGCTCCCGCTCATCCAGGCCCTCCGGTTGGCTTTCCTGCTCGTCGTAAGTCCCGCGTGGTCCCTCGAGGGAGCGGGGTGGAACGCGGACAGTCGTGCCGTCGGGTCACCTGCGCGGCGGGGCAAGTCCCGGGCATGTCGAAGCGCGCGGGCATCGGCCGGAGCAGATGCCCGGCCTGGGGCGGAAGATCGCGCCGGCGAGCGAGCCGGGAGGTGGACGCCCCAGCCGGGCGTCGCTCTAGAGTCAGTGGTGCGCTGCGTTTCAAGGCCGGTGTGGGCACCCCGCCCTCTCCGTCTGCCAAGGCAGAGCCTAGGGGAGCCAAGGGCTACTCTCCCCCACCACCCTCTCCTCTCCGTCCTCTCCCTTCGACAAACGAACCCCGACATAGTCAAAAGCAGCTCCCAGTCTTCGTTTCCAAGAATCCCACACCAGAAGGATAATGACGCCAGACCTGGGCATCCTCCCAGAGGACCCGAGGAGGCTTTGTGGGGGATTCCCGGGACTGGAGCCGGGGGTTGGGAGGTGTGGGGGGTGTTTTTTGGTTTTGAGAGAGCATCCCGCTAAGTCGCTGAATTGCCCAAGTTTGGCAGTTCCGCTGCCTCGAGGGTCTGGAGTTCCACCGTGCGCCGCCGCGCTCTCACCGTCGGTTCCATTCGCTGCTTTTCTGCGCTTGTGATTGAGCAGGTAGTAGTTACATGGCGGTTTCCAGGTTGGATGGGTGCGCCTTCAAATTTGCCATTTTCCAGGCTCCTTCACACTTTTTAGAAGTTAAAAACCTAGACAGTAAACCAGCTCGTATCAGTCTTTTCCCACTGCTGCTCAGTTACTAGCCAGAGGTCCGAGAGCGCAGCCCTGGCTCGGGCAGGTCGTGCCGCAGAGCGGCGGGTGGGAGAGGAGCTCAGGCAAGCAGAGAAACCCCAAGAGCCAGGTTAGTTGGCCTGAACCTTAAGACGACGCACTCCGGAGAAACAACCGAGAATCTCTTTCATCCTGTCCACGGCCAGGAGGACCCACGCACTGTCTCTACACACTCCGCTCTTAAAAGGTTCACATAGCCTTACCACGGTCTCTCAGAGACCAGACTGACCCTTTCGCCAACTCACACCTCTCTGGTTAGCGTCTCCTGACCTCGTGAAGGTCAAGTTCGGCAAGTTCGTCACTTAACATAAAAATGTTAAATCCAGGAAACTGGTAACATTCTGTAACCCCAATACTCACCGAAGTTATTAGGTATTTTACTTTTTAGCTGCCCAGTTTTATTCAACTACCCCGCAAATAAACACCAATGACTGCCAGGACACTGCAAATTTTGGAGAGTGGAAGCACAGACTCTTAGTCAAACTTTGGAGATTCAACTGTTTAGCCTGAAAATATTGTCTTTTTCGCCTTAAAAAAATCTCTTCAGCGTTTTTCCCTCTAATTTTGCTAGACAGGGTTCTATCAGGATAAAAGAGTCCCTCTTTGAAAACTGAATTCTGTTGAATTATATGTTTGAGAGTTGCATAGAGATAATTGATTTGCCAAATGATACCAAAGAAAATCCCCTGTCAAGTGAGGCTATTTATTCCATATTTTCTGGTCAAAAAAAATCAGACAATATTTATAGACTAACTTTTAAGAGATGATTGGAATTGATACCATACATTCTATACAAATCAAGTACTATAGAGTTCCAGAGTTTTCTAAGTTTGTACATTATTGCCTCTAAGAATATCATGGAGGAGATAAATGGCCTCAAGTGTTTGTGACAGCATTTCAGGTGGAAGTAGTGTGGCTGTACAAAACCATCCAGTTCCTCTGCTGTGCTAAGTTAAATGTCACCTCTTCCTGGAAAACATCGTAGTCCACTGGTGATTAAAAGTGTCATTTTGTGAAATTTAAAATGTTTCCATTTCAAAAACACTCAGAATAGATAACCTTGTACAAAGAAAAAATATAAAAATTCTGGGTGACCATGTTCCAGTACACTACATATATCTACAGAAGGAATATTCATTTCCCTTTTGAGCACTCCTTACTCATCCAAAGTAGTTGTCTCTCTTTTCCCCTTTCCCCCACCTCCTAATAAACCCTCGTATTTTATTTAAATTTTTTTTTCCTAACGAGTGTTACAGTGGAAAGTTTTTTCACTATTCCTTTATCTGCACTCATTTGTGAACTGTTTGTTTAATCTAGCAGTGTCTGTGGCATATGACTTAATTTTCAAAAATGACACTAAATTTCCTTAAGTGGAAGGACTCTATTTTTCCCAGAAGCTATATTTCTAAAGTTTAGCAATTAGAGAGTAATTGTTTTAGCCATGCTTTTCTACTTTATATTTTCCAGGTACCATATTTACAAGAGAGTAATGGCTTTCCTTCCCTTTTTTTGTACTAGAGATCTAACTGGACTTTGCACTTTTGGCTGCTACTTCCCAGCCCCTGGTTCTTTCTGCTCCTCCTTTCTCTCTTCCTTTTCCTCCTCCTGCTTCTTCCTTTTACTGCAGCACTAGGTACTGAACCGAGGGCCTTCGCACTGAGCTAACTACCCAACCCATTTTTATTTTGAGTCCAGGTCTGCTTCAGTTGCTCAATTGCCCAGGCTGGACTAGAATTTGTAAGCCTTTGGCTTCAGTTTCTGAGTGCTAGGATTATATGGCCTGCACCACCACGTCTGCCCCGACTCCTCTTCTGACTTTAGTGGTTAAGTGAGGGGTTTCAGACCAGGCACTTAGGTATTTAGATATGATGCCTGCTTTTAAGCAAGTAGAAAAATAAGTATAAGTAATTTTTAGTTCAGATGTGTTCCGGTGCTGCTTACCTTTCTCACATTGCTGTGACAGAATGCTTGACACCCACATTTAAAGGAGAAAGGTTTATTTAGCCACAGATTTTGGAGTTTTCAGTCCATAATCCACTGGCTCCATGGAAGAGTGGCACATGGCAGAGGTTCCTCACAGAAGAGAAACAGTTTGTGCCACCCCCAAGGTAGCAAAAGTAACAAGGGACCTAAACAGCATCATCCCGCCCCTTTTTAAAATTCAGACTTCTTAGGGTGGAAGCATACACACTTAATTCTAGTTCCCAGGGCCTTGCAGTGCACCATGAATTAGTCATGTACGAGATCCAGCCACCTCTGAGAAAGCACCACCTAAGATTACATGAGGCTTTGGCAGACATTAGACACAGCCTTAACTCAGTGCCCTCAGGGCTGGCTGGCTGTGTAACTATAACAATTAGTATCTACAGATGGCCTGGAAGATGTAGCCTTCGTTGATATCCCTAACAATCACTCGTAGTCCTGTAACTGCTGAACAGAGTAACGGCATTTTGACTCCGCTCTGAGGCAAGCCTCGGGCTGACACACAAGCTGTGACTCAATCCTGTGGTTACCGCTGAACTGAAGAGTCGTCGCTAAATTTTGAAAGAGTTAAACATTTGTTTTAAGAGCAGTTAACACTGAGAGAAATATGAGTGTAAGATGTTCTGTGTAGAGAGAGATTATAGAAAAAAGAATTGTTAATGGGACATGATAAGTAAATTCCACAAACATGGTTTTCATGATTAAAAACACATTTTGCTAACACTGTGTCCCTAAAGAAATCATCAAATCTTTAGCCTTGTCTTATAGTAGCAGTCCATATATACAGACTCACCTGGGTCCTGCATCCTTGACACACTGGGCATGATGACATTTTGCTCATCTAAGATGAGAAGTGACATACAGGCATTGAGTTGGGATTGTTCGGTGCTATAAGAGGTTCAGAGGTTTCAGACAGGGAATAGATGCAGGAAACCCCAGAGTTATCTTTTTGGAGGGGTGGTAATACAGGATCAGTTTGAAAAATTAAAGAAAAAAGTTGACAGATTCTCCAAATAGCAATACAAGGTCTTTGGAAATAGTTATAGGACCAAGTTGGGAAGAGTAGGGTATGCTTATAATCCCAGCACTTGGGAGGCTGAGACAGGAGAATCACCATGAGTTTGAAGCCAGCCTCAGTTACACAGTGAGACTCTGTCTCAGCCCCCCCTACCCCCTGCAAAATGTCAGGACTGGACAGCAATACTCTGGTCACTGGGCTGGGTCAGAGGTTCCTGATGTGAGGTCAGTCAGTCAAGAGAAGGGTTTATTAGAGACTCAGAAAGTACTCAAGAGTGGAGGGCAGCTGGGGGCCGGGGAGTTAGCTCAGTGGTTCCGGCGCCTGTCTTGCAAGCGCAAGGGCCCGGGTTCGATTCCCCGGTAACCACATAACAATACTGGGCGTGGAGACTCACTCCAGCAGCAACCAGTACCACATACAACAGTGCCGAGCGTGGTGGCTCACGCCTGTCATCCCAGCACTCGGGAGGCAGAGGCAGGAGGATTGTGATGTGAGTTTGAGGCTGAGCTCGGGGCCAGCCTGAACCACAAAAGCGAGACCCTGTCTCAAATAAACCTAAAAAAAGAGTGGAGGGCAGGTGCTCAGAGAAATAAGAGGCATTACATTTTGAAAATAGGAACATTCGTACATTTCTTTTTTTTCTGAGGTGGAGATAGGTGATTTAAACATTCTTTTGGCTTTCTCAGCCTGCTGCTTACTTTCTTGACTGAGCCAGTTTTTAGCTTTGGGTAACTTTGGATGAATCCTGGAAGTTGCTTGCTTTCTTATCTCTTTTTACCTGACTTTTATTTCTTTTATCTTACTTCAGCTTGAATTTGCCATTTATGAGTTAAAATTGTGATCTCTCAGAATTTAAGTATCAGTTTATATTAGATGAGACTCACATTTAATGCTGTTTGATGAATGGTTTATTTTTATCTAGTCTGGGTGTCTCCAGCTGAAAGTGGAGATTAGGGTCAGACATCTGAATTTTTTTTTTTTTTTTTTTTTTTTTTTTTTTTTTGAGACAGGGGCTTGCTTTGTAGTTCAGGCTGGCCCTGAGCTCAGCCTTAAATTCACATCACAGCAATCCTCCTGCCTGTGCCTCTCGAGTGCTGGGATTACAGGCGTGAGCCACCACGCCTGGCACTGTGGTATGTGGTACTGTGGGCGTGAGTCTCCATGCCCAATAGTTTGTGGTTACTTGCATTTGCAAGACAGGCGCTGAAACCACTGAGCTAAATCCCCAGCCTCCAGGCTTTTATCTATGCATAGATAGGTATAATATCTGCTTAAGATTCTAGAGCTAATAACTAATTACATAAGATGTTTTATGTCAGTGCATGCATTTTTTTCTTTTTAACAATAGCTGGTATTTTATTTTATGAATGAAGTGTGGATTCTTTAACTTCCTCTCTATGGGTAGATGATCTATGTCTAGATCATTTCTTGTTTTTGTTTTTTGTGAGTTAATAATTTCAGTATCTGCTCAGATTTTGCTGCAGAAACTTTTTTTTTTTTTTTTTTTTGTAGTACTAGGGATGGAACTCACAACCTTGTGTTTTCAAGGCAGAAGGTGGCACCACAGAGCTAAATCCCCAGTCTCAGATTTTGCTAAACTGTCCCTTAAAGCAGGTTCTACCTATTTTTTTTTAGTTTTTTGAGACAGGGTCTTGCCTTGTAGTTCAGGCTGGTCCTGAACTCAGCCTCCAACTTCAGCAATCCTCCTGCCTCTGCCTCCCAAGTGGCCGGGATTACAGGCGTGAGCCACCATGTATGTGGTACTATTTGCTGGGGTTGTTGTATATGATTACTAGAGATTGAACCTGGGCTCTTGCGCTTGCAAGACAAGTGCTGAAACCACTAAGCTAAATCCTCAGTCCAGGTTCTACCAATTTTGTACTTACACCCAGGAGACATAGACACGGCTGGGTTCCTATACCCTGCTCATACCGTGTATAGCAACATTAACTCTGCTCATCTAAGAAATAAAAAATGAGTCACCAAAGCATTGTGTTTTGGATTTCTTGGTGCTATTAGGAGATTTTCCAAGGCTCCCAGGATTTCAGAGCCTGGGAGATGATCAGGAAACCCCACCACAGGCACAGGGATCCCAGCTCAGTACTTACAGCCTAGTACCTGGCCAGGTCTTGCTACCTAGCATACCAGTGGAGACTGGGCCAGTCAGGATTCCATGAGAGGAGGCCCTGTGCCAGTTGATTCCTGAGCCCAAATCTTCACTCTGGAAATGCTGGCATGGTCCAAAATCTGTCCTGTCCCTGGACCTTCCACATGGGTCTCTCTTGATCAAAGTAGGAACTAGTTGTTCTGGCTGCTCAGATGCTCAGCCCCTGGGGCTGTGCCCTAATGGAGATTAGGGAGAGGTTTAAGATGGCAGCTTTTGTCTACTTCCAGGTGGCCCCAGTGCTTCCTGTTGGACAGAAAGGCAATCGATTGTGGCCTTTGGAAAGTACAGTGCTCATGGGATCACACAATGGAGGGTGTGTGAAAGGACAGATCACATGCTTGGGTTGCATGGGAAGTCAGGTGCTGGGTGGTCATGGGGGCACTGTTTATATTGGCATCTTGGTGTCGGCTTCCTTATCTTGCGCAGAACAAAGGGGTGGGCAGCTCTGAGGGTTTCCTGTCTGTGGCTCCTCAGCAGAGGCCTGGAGTATGGCCTTTGGGAGTGAGCCGAGGCCACCATTAGGCTCAGTGTGTGACGTGGTGACAGCAGCTGTATAGTTCTTTAAGCAAGGAAGTGGTGGATTCTTTATTCTTGGACAGTCAGGGCCCATCTGAGGGAAGAAATAACACTAAATCCTGCTCCCTGGGAGCCCACAGTCTGGTAGAGAAGGTGACTGCAAGGACCTGCAGATCTAGGAGAAGGCAGTGTGAGTGGCCTCTTCTAGAGGCTGAGAGGCCTGCCAAGACTGGTTGCAGAATCAGTAGCCTGCAGGATGGGTCTTGATTGGAGCCAACTTCGTAGTAATGACAGTGCTAGCCGGAGCCCGTGCTGCAGCCAGCCTCGCCGTGGGCGGCTCTGCACAGTCTGCTGTGACAATAGGGACATGTTTTATTCTCATAACAGCCTCACCTCCAGGCAACTTCCTTCCTTGTTTCAGCTGTCCGTTGTGAGATCCAGAAGTTCTGCGGAAAGAGCTGGGCGAGGTGGGGACGGTCGCAGCTGTGGCTGCAGCATTCATCCGGTCGCTGGTCCTGCTTGCCCGGGGGGCCAGTTCTCTGGGCAGCAAGAAAAGCAAGTTTAGAGAGCGGAAGGGGCTTCTCTGGGGCGGGGAAGCTACCCTGCAGAGGAGCAGTCAGATGGCTTCTTCTTCCTACCAACGACCAACCAAGGGAACAACACAGTCCCCTCAGACCTGAAAAACAAGTCCTAGACTGATGTTAGAATAAATGGCATTTCCCAGAAAAGTCAAACTCAGTGGTATCCCTGGGATGGTCTAAAGTCTGAGGTAACTCGTGACTCTTAGGGGGAGGCGGGGCAAGCTGTGGAAACTCCCGTTAGTGACTCATCCAGTTTGTGCTAGACAGCAGAGCAAAGCCCCAGCCCCGAACAACACACACCTCCGACAGAGGTGGAGCTCATGCAATCCGACCAGAGCTTAGTCCACAAGGTCTGTGTCCCACCCCTGTGAGGCCCAGGAACTGCACTAGCAGCACCTGGCTTGCCTGGATTCCCCTCCCCCTCGACCTTTCTCTTCCAGTGTCCCTGCTTCAGATAAGGTTGTCTCCTCCCCGAATCTAGACTCTTTTCCCCTTTGTGCCCCTGGCGTTCATTTCTGTGTGGGCCCTGTGTCCATGAACCAGAGTTGTCAGGAGGAGAGGAAGTGGAATCGCCGCCTGGGCCTGTGAGGCCCACAGGAGCCTGGAGAACCCTGCTCTGTGCCCACTGAGTCTTGCCTTTAGAGACTCTCTCTTCACTCTGCCCTTATCTCCTGCCTTTCTCCAGGCAATTTAACGGGAGTGGCCTGAACTACACAAACAGGTGGAGGGCTGAGTAGAGAGGGCTGGATTAAACCCTGGTAATCTGCTCAGGGCCCAGGGCACTCCAGGCTAATGGTTACATTTTTACTTGGTGTTACAGAGATTTCAGAAAAAGGAAGCCATAGTAATCATAAATTCTCATGTTAATATTAGAAATTCCAAGTACAAGCACAGGAGGAAAGACTGATCGAAACAACCCTCCCTCACCCGTCGACAGAATGGTCAAATAAAAGTGCAGTGAGTGCAACAGTAATAAACGTGAATACGATTAGCCCCTAGACATGCCTAGAGCATGTGCACTATCTAATACACACCCAGTATTTGGTAATGATGGTGCTTATACTAGGGTAGGTCATACGATGGACTGAAGCAAATCTAAATCCATGCAAAAGAATTGAAGTCAAGCTGGATGTGGTGGCAGACGCCTCTAATCTCAGCTGCCCAGGACACCGAGGCAGGTCAGTCACAAATTCAAGGGAAGATTGGGCTGAACGACCCTGTTGGTGAAAAAAACACTAAGGAAAACGGTATAGCAGTTCTCAAATGGTTAAAAACAGATGGCCGGAGATTTAAATCAGAATGTCTAAAACGTACCAATGAAAAAAGGAAATCCTTTAATAGATACACATGAAATTTATTTTATCCAGTTTTAGTAAAAAACAAAAAAAATCATAAATAGCTTGAAATATGATATAGCACATTCCAAGTAATCAGATATAGTCACTGTTTCCCTAAGTCTTTCTGAGAAGTTACTGTCTCTAAGTAAAGAATTAAATCATTAGAGAAAAAAATTTAAAATAGGCGGCTGAGGGTGTTTAGCTCAGTGGTGCCATGCCTGCCTTATAAGCACGTGGTCCTGAGTTTGAGCCCCGTACAAAAAAGAAATTAGAATTTCTATATAATTCAGAAATTCTACTTCTGGGTATTTACTCAAAGGAATTGAAAATAGAGTTTGAAAGAGATTTTACAGCCCAAGTTCATAGCAGCATTGTGCATAGTAACCAGGGGTAGAAGCAACACAAGTGCTCGATAACATATGAATGAATAAATAGAGTGTAGTTTACCCCTTAAAACAGCCGTAAAGAGAAAAGAAATTCTGATGTGGTACGAGGAGGGTAGACCAGGAAGACACTATGCTGGGTGAAAAATGCCAGTCACAAAAAGATAAACATGGAATCATTCCTCTTAAAAGAGGAGATGATTTGTCAGATTCATAGAAACAAAAGGTAAAATGGTGCTTGTCGGGTCCTGGGGTGAGGGAGTGGGTAGAAGAATAGGCAGTTGTTTAATGCCTAGAGACTTTCAGTTTTGCAAGATGAAAAGAGTTCTTGATGTTAGTTTACAGTACTATAAATGGTCTTCACACCACTAATCTGTCCACTTACATGATTAAGATGGTGAATTTTGTTTCATGTATGTCTGAAGTTTTTATTTTTTATTCTTTTATTTTTAGTTTATTGATAGAAGAGCTCACTATATATTTAGTTCAGGCCTGGAACTCTATGTAGCCCAGGCTGGCCTCAGATTCGCAGCAACCCTCCTGCGTCAGCCTCCTCATTGCTGGGATTACACGCATGCACCACCACACCTGGTTTGGCTATAGATTTTAGAAGGCATCTTTGTGTGCATAAGATAAAAAGAGGGAAAGGGAGACAGAATGTACATACATGTATAATCAATTAATGGAAGTAAGAAAAGATTCCAGGATGTCATCTCTGACTGATGAGATATAGTTTCTTTTGTTTTTATAAAAACTTTTATATACTTTTGTAGTATCTGACAAAATCTTTATTAATAAAAGAGAAGAATAGAGATGTTCAGGTATATTTTATTTTGCCATCCCTAAGAGACCAACAGACAAATGTGAATACAAATGAATGGTTGAGAGTTTCAGAATTGAGAGATTAGATTCTGAGGTGTTGCTTTTGTGAAGTGTGGGATTTTCTGGCGGGGGATGGTGAGCCACAGAGTCAGACACAGACCCTGGAGAAGGTTTCTGGAACTCTTCCAGCTTTATTCAGTCTTAACATGTTTTTATAGTGAGGGGTCACAGGGCGTGGTGAGGGCTGAGAAGGGGTGAGGGTCCATTGGTTTAACTAGGGTCTTGTCCAATAAGGGAATTTTGTGAGAAGGGGGTTTACCTGACATGAGCAGGACTAGGGGGGAGGTGAGGCCGCTGGTAAGAGACAGAAAGGGCGGGGGTGTTAAGAAGGCCACTGGCAAGGCTCAGCACATTGGGAACAAGTGTGCTCAAGCCCCTCAGGGTCTCCAAGTCTGTAGGGAGCCAAGTCTCAACCTTCAGGCTCAGGAAACAGACAGACAGTACCATTGCCCTAGCCAGACTTGAACCTCTCCCTTAGCTCCTCCTTTTTGTTTAACTTCCATGGCCTCTGTTAAAAGCATAGGGTTGGAGTGAGTCTGTATGTGCCAGAAGCTCTCCGTTTAACCTTTAAAACAAAAAACAGGAGGAATATGAATAGTATAGTAAGAACATATGGTGAACTTCAAATGAGGCCAGGGACCTATTGACTAGACCATCCTGTAACAATCCCGTGCCATACAGACTCCCAGATATTATCAAGGGTAATAACATCAGGGGCACAGGTATCATTAATCTGGGTAACAGTAAGTGTTAGCTGACAGAAGTGTTCGTGGAAAGTTGAGTCCAGGTGGTCCAAATATAGGAGAACAGGTTTTTGTATTGGTCACAGTTAGTGCAGCGGTAGGGTGTGGCACAAATGTGGCTATAATTAGCATGACAGCGACCCCAAATTTTTCTCTCTAATAATTGAACTTCTTCCCATAATAAATTCATCTGGGACTGAAGAGCGAGGATGGCAGTTTGAACTTCTCACAGTGACCATCGGCTGTTCCAGGGCTTTAGATGCATTATGAGTGAGCTGATTGACTGTCACTGCCGTGACAATCTGGTTGTGGAGGGTGGACTTCTATAGTAACAGGTAGAGGGCGTAAACATACAAGTGGGGACAGTCGCTGATTGGTCAAAGCATGCACAGAGGCGGGTCGTTGTAGATCGATCCAAGAGGCCGTTCACTTTTTGGCTGAGGTGGAGTCACCGTGAGGTAGAGTCACCATGAGATTGAGTCACCTTGAGGTGGAGTCACCGTGAGATGGAGTCACTGCGAGGTGGAGTCACAATTAGTGAGCCTGATTGAATTTAGTGAAAGCCTGGCTTTCACCTACACCACGGCAGAGGGAAATGGACAGTTGATCTGGAGGTGTGCAGGAGCCAGAAGCCACTCATGCCAGTGCCCGCTTTGTTCACACAGGTTTTTGCTAATCAAGCTGTGACTAATGAAGCTCATGAGCCAGTGGAGCTTCAGGAATGGAAGCCAAATCTCCCAAGTGGGTTCTGTCCTGCAGGTATGTATTCAAAGTTGATCTCTAATCCTTCATGCCAGCCCTTTCTCTGTGTTTATCCAGTTTTTTGTTCCCTACAGTTTCTAATTTTTTATTCAGCAATGCTTTTTGAGCCTTTGTCAAATAACGGGACATGAATACCTATCCTCATGTTTTCTGCTAGGGATGCAGTAGTCTTCACATTTCTACTTGGACATGCGATCCATTTTGAGTTTATTTTTCTATAGAGGGTCAGATAAGGTCCTCGCTTCCTTCTTTTGCGACTGTCTAGTTGCAGTTGTCCCCACACCAAGTGTTGAAAGACTGCCCTTTCCATTAGGTGGTCTTGCCACCCTTGTCAAAAACTAGTGGAACAAGAATGTCCCAATTTAGTTTTGGACTCTCAGTGCTCTTTTTTTGGACTGTCTTCCTGTTGCTAGTGCTACATTGTCTCATATCCTGCCGAAATGTGTTTTAAAATCAGGAAGTGTGAGTCTTACTACTTTGTTTTCCTTTTCTGAGAGAACTTTGTTATATTGGATTCCTTGTGATTCCATGTGCATTTTAATTTTAATTTTTTTTTCAGTACTGGAGATTGAGCTCAGGCCCTTGTGGTATCACTGAACTAAATCTCCAGCCCATGTGAGTTTTAGAATCATCTAAATTTCTGCAAAAAGTGACAGCTGACTTTCTATTAGGATTCTGTGTGATGATGTGGAGAACTTGTACTTGTATACCACTATACAACTTGCACTGTCATTTCAACATTGTTAAGTCTCTATCCATGAACATGGGATGTTTTTCTGTTTATGTAGGATCATCTTTAATTTCTTCAACAGTGTTTCGTAGTTTTCAAGTTTGCATGTATTTTGTTAAATGTATTTCTAATTAACACATTTTGATGCTGTTAGAAATAGAAATTTTTTAGTTTTATTGTTGGCTTGATTGTTATGAGTATATAAAAACAGAATTGACTTTTATATGTTGGTCTTGTATTCTGTAAACTTACTGAACTTATTTCTAATACTTTTTTAGTGGATTTAAGATGATGCCATTTGGAAATTGAGATAGTTTTTTTTTTTTTTAATGTACCCTAAGCATGAAACAGCTTTGGCCACCAATGCAGGCATCAAGCTAGGATGAACAAAGGACTCTCATCTGTTCTGCCCCTGACTGATATAAGAATAACATCACCAATAAGGTGTTTCTTTGCCCATTGCCAGGGATTTGGAAATTGAGATAGTTTTATTTCTTTTTTTTAAAAATTTTTTAATCATTCTTGGTACATTACATATACGCATCATGATTGCACTCCATAATGGGGATTTGTACCAGTATAAGACACAACTTAATTCTCATTTTTTCCCATAGCCCTACCCACCCTACCGCCCCCCATATACATAAAATTTGTTTCCTTACTTTTTTGTTACAATCTCATTATTTTTCCCCTTTATTCCTATTTTACATTGAGCATTTTCTATTTCACAATATATAACATACAATTCTAGGACTCATTTACATCTTCATTTTCTCATACCAGAGAAAAGATGTGATATGTACCTATCTGTGACCTATTTATTTCACTTATGAGGATATCCTCAAGGTATGTCCATTTATAAATGATTCAAACTTATCATTTTTTATGGCAGAGTAATACTCCATTCTGTAGAAGAATCACAGCTTTTTTATCCAGTCTCCAGTTGATGGACACTTGGGTTGTTTCCAAGATGTAGCAATCACAAATTGGGCTGCTATAAACATGGGTGCACATATGTCACTGTGATATGAGTCTTTTAATTCTTGTGTGTATATACCTAGCAGGGCAATGGCCGAGTCAAATGGGACCTCCAATCCTAGCTTTTTGAGGAATCTCCAAACT
>PVIR01011912.1:23872-46006 GCA_004026965.1 Petromus typicus | reverse complement strand
GGACCTGGATTCTGCAGGCATTGGGTTCCTGAAGGTTTTAGTGCTGGGAATTAAGTAAGAACAAGGGCTCTAGTAATTATTTACTCATATAACTTAGTATTCACTGAACTCCTTCCTATGTCAGGTGCTGTGTTTGGACCTGAGAATTCAACAAGATAGAAAAGATCTCACCGTCTTGGAGCTTACATTCATGTAATTGACCATGGACCAAAAAGCAAAATATACAAATGCAATCTTTTAGATGGTGGTAAGTGTTTCAAAAGAAATAAATAGGGAAGAATGTGAGAAAGTAATGAGGAAATAAAAAGAAAACAATTGAAATGGAAGGTCAAGGACTGCAGAGAATGACAAAGACAGTGAAGCCATTGGGAAAATCAAGTATCTGAAAGCAGGTGACAAGGGCACAGCAGCAGCATGAAAACGGTCGTGAGCATGACACAAATCAATGGGCATGACTGTTTAGATATTACCTGTAAAACAGGCAGGAGCCCATAGTTTTGCGATACTATTCCTAAGAAACAACAGTAGTCTAAGGAGGGTCTAAAGAAAACTGTCATTTAGCTCTATGGTGAAGAAAAGAAAAGGGTAATAACGAACAGAGAATTGTGATATTCATTTTAAATCACTGGAATGTTAGAATCTTCTCTGGCTGCTGTAGCTCTACATTGACATCTTTGCTTTACAAATACATATAAGTGTTATAAGATATTGCAGTTAGGAACTCTTTGATTGGAGATAATAGAAAAGCCAAAGAAGATTGACTTATACAGGCGGTGTTTTTCCTCACATAACAAGAAATTTAAATATGAAAATTATTCACCAGCCCCAAAATATAGATCCACTCTTAATGCGTATATAATATGTACCAATAAAATAAATTTTTAAAAAATATAGATCCACTCTGTTTTTATCACTCTGTCCCATCATACTCTGTGTGCAAGACTTTCACTCTGCAGTATTCCTGACAGCAACAATATGGCTGTCATAATCTTTGCCATCTCACCTTTGTTCATGGCTGAAAGAAGGGAGAATCTCTGAGAAGACACCAGTGATACTGATACTTTTTAAGAGGAAAATAAAACAAAGTCTTCCCTAACAAGTTCAACAAACTTTCAGTTTTATCTCAAAGACAAGACTGTGATATGACAACACTACCTTTAAGAAGTGGGGGGGGGTCCCCTCAGTTTTGTAGCCTCCATATAAGCAAGGAAGATGGGGAATGGGAGTTGGATGAACCAATCAACCATGACTCTCCCGTGACACTGGGACCAGATCTAACCTTTGAGGTTAGTGAATCCAATTGCTTCATCTTGCAGAAGACATGTAGTCGAAACTTTAAATGTTCTTCGGTGTTTGACATATAACTCTTCACCTTCTCATGCACTCTCACATTTCTTCTATGTGTGCCTGTGCCTTCCTTAAAGTATTGTTGTCTTTGTTTTGGAGAAGATAAAGAGGAGACAAAGGGGCGAAGACCTCTCTCTATATACCTCAGCACAAGCCTGGGTACAGGCGTACGACTGGATTTGGCTTAACAGACCTTCAATCCCAGGATCCTGACTCTCAAACAAGGGATACAAGGCCAAGAAGGTTATTCATCCCAAATGTTAGCGGAGCGTGCTGCTCAGACTTCTGCCACAAGAACACCCTATGGTTCTTGTGGTCTGACCCTCCAGAGTTCCCTTGGCTCCTGCTCATTTCCAGCCAGCCATTGATTATATGGACCCCTTAAAAGAACTCACACAGGCCACGAGTTGTCTCCCCCAATCTCTAATCCCCCCTTTATTGGGGATAAAATTCAACATCCTTTTAACCAAGTTTTTAAAATTAATCTTTACAATGGAATGGACTGTTTCCATTGTAGTAGATAATAAGATTAAATAGGTAGATGATCACTAGATAATCTTTACTATATAAGGTATAATCTATTGATTGTGTATTTTAAGGCTTGGTGCTGCCAAATCACTAAATGGGTTGTAACCTACAGCATGAAATAAACATTAACCTTGAATAATCACCATGGAAACTATACCAGAAACTCAATGAGAAGGCCTCTAAGAACACTTTGTTTATGGTTAATAACTTAGGTGACATATGTCCCCAAATAGCCAAGTCTGTTCCAGTTACTTAATTCTTAATAGCATCTACTTTTTGTTCTCAAAAGTATCCATTAGTCCTAGACATTTGATCACACCATTAATAGCAACTGTGATCTTCTGGAGAATTTCTGCGGAAGTTGTTCATTCAAAGAGAAGAGAGGCAGGACACATTTGAAATGTCTTTCCTCACTCTGCAGAGACCCAAGCATGAGACATTAAAGATACTGAGAAACTCTTATTTTGGAGGTACTGCTGCTACTGAGCTTAGAATAGTTTTTTTTATCTCTTCCATTTAGTTTCCCAAATCCTATTTAGGCCAACCTAAAAAACCACTTCTTCCTAAAATGTCCTTTGACTGTTCTCTTGAAATCACTTAGCCCCTCTCAACTATAGAAGCTATTATATACAGCTTGCAGCATACAACCTGTCAGATTTGGTACTGTTGTTTTGTTATCATTATTGATAGAGATAATTGCACGAGTTCATGGGATTCCCCATAATATTTCTATAACTATATGTCCCCTATCAGGTATATTATATTATTTTCTAGTAATGTGAAGTTTGTAAGACACCTACCCAGTTAGATTGTTTGTAGCAAGGGTCAAGCTTTATGTTTCTTTTGTGTCGCTTTCAGACCGAACACAATTCTTTTTTGAGGTACTGGGGATCCAACTCAGAACCTCGCACTTGAAAGGCAGCCAGGGCACCACTAAGCTAAATCCCTGGCCCTCCAAAACAATTTCTGACAAATCACATATGCTTAATAACTCTTAAAGTCAAGTCTGCAATTGTTGGTGTTCTTTGCCACAACCAAGAGCAATGGGCTTTGGCATCAAGAAGAGCTGGGTTCACAATCCATCCCTGCAACTGTAGCAAAATAAGAGCACAATCTCCCTACTCTCTTGCAGGAAGAACCCAAGAACTATTCACAGCTGTTTGAGAATTCAAGTCAGTTAGATGATAGATCACCAGCTACATGGGGAGCACCTTGTAAGGAGAACTCCTGCCATCATCACCTCTTCAGTCCTCCACCAAAATCATCACAAAGGAAGAGACAGTAATGCTACTGTGCATTTTTAATTAATATAAAGTTTTCTTGGGTCGGTGATATAGCTCAGTGGCATTGTACTTGCCTGGCAAGGGTGAGGTCCTGAGTTCGATGGAGGTACTGCAAAAAAAAAAAAAAAAAAAAAAGTATCCTTACGTATGTTCTGTGTAAGTTAATTTGTACTCTACCACCACTGGATAACAGATTATTCCACATCTAGACTTCCAACTGATCTTACTTGTTTTGTTTGTTTGCATTTTGAGTTAGGGTTTCCCTACATAGCTCATGCTAGCTGACCTCGGTCTCACTGAGAGATCTGGACACAAACTGATCAAATCTAGAAATTTGATCCAGGTAAAAATATTCAAAGTAATTCTCAGTATCCTGCAGCAGAGCTGAATTTCTACATCTACCGTGATTAGGGCACTGGTCCTCAAATTTTTATCTCAGGGTTCTGACAGTCTTAAAAATTAAGAGACTTAGAGAAATTTTATTTATGTGGGTTATGTCTATCAGTATATTTTGAAATTAAACTTAAAATATTTATTAATTCATCTTAAAAATAACTAAGTTAACAAAAAAAACAAAGTTTATGAAAAATAACCACACTATTTTTCAAAGCCAAAAAAGCGAGAGAAAAGTGGCACTGTTTTGCATTTTACTCAAATCTCTTCAATATGTAGCTCAGTAAAAGACAGATGGATTTACATGCCTGCTTCCACCTACTACGTGTCATCTACCATTCTCTGGAGAGCTACTATACATATGTGGGAGTACAAAAGCAAATAATGTACCAGTAATAAGCTGTTTGGTTTTTCTTGTTTTGTTTTTTGTGTTTTTGTTTGTTTGTTTGTTTGGCAGTACCAGGGATTAAACACTAATCCTTGTGCTTACAAGGTAGGCACAGCACCACTTGAACTAAATCCTCGGCCCTACTTACTGTTCAGATGAAAATAATTTGTGAGATGGATTCTCTGAAAATGTCTTCACGGTCCCCACGGACTCCTCAGACCACAATTTCAGAAACCCTGGACCAGGGATGGCCCATAAGACACTCGGTGTCTCGTCAAACCCTCAAGACCAGAAGTACAGTATTTCAGACTTTAGAATTTGTTTGGATTTTCAAGTATTTGTTACAGACTTTCCTGGATTTTGTGGCATTTCAGATTCCTGACTTTTAGATTAGGAACCTAACATACATCTTTTTATTTATGCATGTACACACACAGTATATTGGTTCTGTTTCTCTAGAAAACCCTAACACAAAAAACTTGTGTTGCCATCTTGAGCATAACAGTTTCCTAATATTTTTGTGATGAGATGAGTGCTGATATTAATAGAGTGGTTTTTTTAAAACATATTGTAGCACATAATATTGATGTAGTAAAAATCATAATGATTCTTGAAGCGTGACCCCATAGGAATCGCATGGAGGGCTTTGCAAAACCCGTAGAGCCACGTCTCATCCTCAGAACGTTAACATTCATCAGCTCTGGGATGGAACCTGGCTGTTTGAAAGTGGCACCGATGCCATCAGTCCGGGGACTACACTTTGGGAACCTTCGGAATACATCACTTCACACAGAATCATTCTGAATTTTTTTGTAATTTAACTTGCTCTTAAAAGCAGTTTCAAGGGTTGTCAAAAGTCAGCCTTTTCACTGAAGGGAAAGCTCTGGGCTAATACCTCTCTGCTTCTTTCTAAGAATCTTTTTGATCCACGTCTTGTCCTCTGAATAACTACTTTGAAGATAACCATACAGAATATTAGTTATTGTTATTCTCCTCGACTGTTATGAATTTTTTTCATCAAGTAAGAAAAAGAAAATATATAGCACAAAATATGCTAACATTTGGAAAATTGACATAATTAAATAGCCACTATTTTACCAATAATTACTGTACTCACTTACAAAATCTAACTTATTTCCCACCATCTTACATATTACAGAGTCAGGTGTGAGTAAAAGATACACTCAAAGTATAAAACAAGCCAGGCATGGTGGCATGCACCCCTACTCCCAGCTACTGAGGAGGCAGAGGCAGGAGGATCCGCTGTGCCCAGGAGTTCAGAGCCAGCCTGGGAAACACAAGAGAGCAAATCTCTCTTAAGGTAACAGTAGGAAAAGTTGACCAATATGGCTCCAGGCTCCACACTGCAAATAATTTTAATAAATAACCACTCGTCAAGTTTTGTTACAATCGATGTTCAGTTTTCAAAAAATGCTATTAAAAGACTCCTCCCTTTTCATATATATATATTATATATATATATATTATATATATATATATTATTGCAACTGCAGAAGCAAATATGAGACTTTATCTCTTTTAAGCCAGAAATTAAAGACATCTGGAAAAATGTAAAACAATGTCATTTTCTAATTTTTCTGTGTCATGAGAAATGCTGTAATTCATGTTCACAGGGATTTATTTTTGTCATTTTAAAGGAATAGTGAACAGTGTTAGATTTTTAATTTAACTTCTAATACTGAAGTTCTTTGAGATCATTAATATCTAAAAGCGTAATGACGTCCCAAGGACCACTCATGTAGGACCCAGGTGATGTCTAGAAGTAGCCAGGAGACTCCTGAACAAACTTGTTCATAGGCACATGTGCCACAGGACATAAGCAAGAATGCTGCATGGGCAAAATGCACCCATTGTATCAAGAATGCGGCCCCAGAACACCATGAGGGCCAAAGGAACAAAACGTTGCCCATAATTGATTTCATGAGCCATCTACAACCATCATCCAGGCACCATCTCAAGCAAAGAGTCAGAGAAGTTAGCTAAGAACCTAAGCATTTTTATAGGAGAGAAATCAAACATTAACCAAAGAAGCAACCGCAGTTGAGCTAAACTTTAAAACCACTGGACATTTAGATTATTTCTATCCTAATTTTATATCCTGGTCAGTAAACGAGGGACCATAGAAGAAGCTAGATGAGTTATAAACAAAAATAATTGTCCGGCCGGGGATTTAGCTCAGTGGTTCCGGAGCCTGTCTTGCAAGCGCAAGGACCCGGGTTTGATCCCCGGAACCGCATAACAATACTGGGTGTGGAGACTTAAACCCAGCAGCAATCAGTTTCGCACACCACAGTGCCAGGCGTGGTGGCTCACACCTGTGGTCCCAGCACTCGGGAGGCAGAGGCAGGAGGATTGCTGTGATGTGAGTTGGAGGCTGAGCTCAGGGCCGGCCTGAACTGCAAAGCGAGACCCTGTCTCAAAAAATAAATAAATAAATAAAATAAAACAAAAAAGTAATTGTCTCCACCCATATAAACAGTAACATGAAATACAACACACGTTGCACGGAGGAGGTATGCAAAAGGAGGACAGAGGGAAGGCTGGAGCTATGGAGAGAGCTTGGGATAGTTTTAATCCGGGCTCATTATTTATTACATTCTGAAATGCGGACACAACTTGTTCTCCCTGACTAAGTGGCTGTGGGAAAACAAATTTAGAGACTTTTCACTCTCCAGTGTTGAACATTTCTGGGGTTCCAGATGCATAAGTAATAAAAGAACTATTTAGGTCAAGGTCCCTGTCCAAGGCCTCGTGGGTAAAACACAGTAAACAGCAGTAACGAGTGAGATAAGGGATACAAGATGGTTGGCAGATGTTTTGAAAGTAAAGACATCTACATCAGATTCAGGGTAGGTACATCCAGAAACAGCTTCCCAGGAAGGGTGACACTTCTGATATCCAAGAATGGAAAGAATCTGTTTTTTGCTGTAGTCAGTTGAACCTAGGACCTTGGCACTGAGCTATAACCCCAGACCCCACCCCACCCCCCACCACCCTTCCTGGCAGATCTTGCTAACTCCCTAAATTGCCCAGGCTGGATTCGAACTCGGGTCCACCAGCCTCACCCTCCCAGGGAAACCGGAAGGCATTTGAAAAGGAGAATCCAGGCAAGGAGAACAGCTTATACAACCGGAGAGAAGGCCATGAGGCAGCCTGAAGTTGCGATCCATGAAGTCAGTCCTAAAGGGCCTTTTAAACCAGTTCCTATTGTTTTAAATGTAGTCTCTCACGGACGTGAGGCTCCAGCCCCAGGAGAATCTGCACCCCACCCCCGCAGCCCTGGGCACCCAGGCTCGAAAAAGGGAAGGCCCGCGGAGCAGGACGCAGTGACAGCCCCGCCGCGCGGAAGCCGAGGTCCCGCCGGAGGCGCCGTGCACCGCCGGGCGCCCGGGCTCGGGGTCCCTCGAGGCTGCCCGCCGGGCTTAGACGGCTGCGCAAAGCTCACGTCGGACCCGCAGGCTGAGGATACTGCTCTGAAACCCAAGCCCTCCTCCTGCCCATACAGCCCGAGGGCAGCTGCCCCTCGGATGGGTCCTAACCCACCCAGCGCCCACCCCGGCCTTCGGCGCTGAGATACCGACTCACCGCTCTCTGGGCCGCTCGGCCGCGGTTACCATGGCGACGCGCGCCCGGAGTGGCGGCCCCGCCCCCGCGCGGAGGTTCCGGCTGCGCGCGCGGAGGTCGAGGTTGCAAACAGACAGTACCCACGGCAGCTGGAAGGCGGAGAGGAATTCATCACGATGACCCGGATCAGGGTGTTCGGACAGGGACGTGAGGGTTTCCTTTTCATTTTGTAGGCTTTCTGTAACATAATTATTTTGCGATTTAAATATATCTATGTATATATGTATATATATTGTATATATATATGTATGTATGTATGTATTTGTATGTATATGTATGTATATGTATGTATGTATATATATACATATATATGTAAAAATGAGATGTGCACGATGCTTAGCGGCCCATATTAATCTTTTTTTTAAACTGAAATCTTTATTGGTATATTACATATACACACCATGATTGCATTCAACAATGAGAATTTGTGCCAACTTAATTCTCATTTTTTCCCATACCCCTACCCACCCTACCACCCCCACCCCCTATACACATAAACTTTGTTTCCTGTCTTTTTTGTTATAATCTCATTATTTTTCCCCCTTCACCCCATTTCGCTTTGAGTATTTTCTATTTTGCAATATATAACATATATTCTAGAACTCATTTACATCTTTATTTTCTCATACCAGAGAAAAGATACAATATTTACACATCTGTGACCTATTTATTTCACTTATGAGAATGTCCTCAAGGTACGTACATTTAAGTATAAATGACTCAAACTTATCATTTTTTATGGCAGAGTAATACTCCATTGTGTAGAAGAACCACAGCTTTTTTTATCCAGTCTCCAGTTGATGGACATTTGGGTTGTTTCCAAGATTTAGCAATCACAAACTGAGCTGCTATAAACATAGGTGCACATATGTCACCTATAAAATATGAATCTTTTAATTCTTTTTTTTTTTTTTCTTGAGATAGGGTCTCGCTTTGTGGTTCAGGCTGTCCCTGAGCTCAGCCTCAAACTCACATCACAGCAATACTCCTGCCTCTGCCTCCTGAGTGCTGGGATTACAGGTATGAGCCACCACGCCCGGCACTGTGGTATGTGGTACTGGTTGCTGCTGGGCGTGAGTCTCCACACCCAGTATTGTTATGTGGTCACCTGGGAATCGAACCCGGGCCCTTGCGCTTGTAGGACAGTCGCCGGAACCACTGAGCTAACTCCCCGGCCCGAATCTTTTAATTCTTGTGTGTATATGCCTAGCAGAGCGATGGCAGGGTCAAATGGGACCGCCAATCCTAGCTTTTTGAGGAATTTCCAAACTGATCTCCACAGGGGTTGTACGAGGTTACATTCCCACCAACAGTAAACTATGAATGATTGTAATTGTAACAGATGGCTTAGTTTTCTGTTATTGGAAATCTTTCCCCTCTGGTGTGGTCATTGTCCCCTACAGGGAACATTTTCTGACCCCTCACAAGTGTTAACTAGATAGCAGCAGAAAGAATGGGGAAATTAGATCCCTCAAAATGCAGGAATCTAAGATCCACAACAGGGTGTAGGCATGGGGGGCGGAGCTAAAGTATAAAGAAATCAGCAGAAAAAGGCTGACTGTCCCCTGAATTATCGAAGTCTTCACAAGGATCACAAACTAAAAACCAGAAAGTTTTGTGCTTGTTATTGATCAGTTTTATCATGGCTGGGACAAGAGGCCTGGCCTACTCAAGTCAAAGGAGGAAATCAATGGCTGAGGGTTTTCGGGGCTCTGTCCATGGTCATGACGCTAACGCAAAAGCATCGTGGTGGAAGCGAAGCAGAGCGCAGGGGCGGAGCAGGGGTGAGAGATTCCCTCCTGTCTGTGATCACCGCGAGGATTTTGCCAAATACGTCTGCAGACATACTGAAACACTCCTTCAAACAGCAAGCGTCAAAGTATGAGACATAACCGTCGGAATATGTATATTCCAGTTATACAATCAAGGGCTGGAGCAATGACTGTCAGACCTGCAGACCCACTGAACCCTCTGTGAGCCCGATCTCGGCCAATGTTCTATTTATGGACACTTATCTTTCCCCTCTCCAACAGGGGGCTCTGATGTTGCTGCGGATCTGTGAGGATCCCTGTCACTTTGAACCCTAAATCCAAACATCTTAGTGTCAGCATTTCCATTTCCTCAAGGTGACTTTACTGAATAAATTATTTTAAGAGTCCAGGGAAAAGAGGACGAAAATCATGTCTTACCGAGTTGTCATGGTGTTCTACATCCTTCATTCTAGGGATGGGCCTTTCTGATAGCCAGAAGGATTTGCAAATGGCTCATGTGTAGACCCAGCCTGGGATGGGGTTATGGGGTCACCGCTCACAGACTCGTGATCAGCTGTACCTCATTTGTTCTGTTCATATGGCTCAGCTGCTAACGTTTTTTGACTAGGGTTGCCATCCCTTAACCATTTCCACAGCTCTCTAGAGAGTCCTTTTCTATTTTCACCTTCCTGCTCATTCAGTAAATGCATCTTCCTGGCTTTTCTGACGATTATCTGAAGCTACCCTCCTCTATGGCGAAGGAAGAAGGCAATGGTCCTATTATCCTCATTGCAATTAGTAAATCCGATTCCGTAACAGTATCTCCAACCATCAAACCGGTTCTACAGAGGAGAGACACCAACAGAACCTATTAGTGATTCCAGTACCCTTTTAACCACCCTTTCCTTATTACCTTAGTGAATAGGCCATCCTGCGTGGTTTACTTGGAGTCCAAGTCCTTATATGGAGCAAAGAATGAGTGAAATTTTCCCCATTTTCTGTCATTGTATCACCAATTTTTATTAAACAGCTCTCATTTTCCCACAATGATTTGAGATATTGCCTTTAAAAAAAAAAAAAGAGATATTGCCTTTTTTATGTACTAAGCTTCTATATGTTCTTAGATCTACTCCGTTCATACATTAAAACCACAGTTTAATCATATCACCACAGTTATTTTTTTAAAAAAGTAAAATAACCCCAACACAAACAAAACAAAAAACACAGTTTTGATATCTTTTGGCATTAATCCTCCTCTTTGCTGCTTCTATTTTTAGTGTATCTCTATGTGTTCTCATTTGCCTATTCTTCCACATGAATTTACCTAGTTCTGTAAAATCTATGGTGTTGATTTTATTTGGCGCTCTGATTGACAGGTGGTGTCCCCTCTCATACTCGTGTTGAAGTTTTATCTGCAATGTAACATTATTTGATGTGCTTTGGGAAAGATGAGTAAGCCAAGCAGACTGTGCTTCCATGAATGGGATTAGCGCTTCATAGAGGGACCTGCAATCCAAGGAGTGCGCTCTTGACCTCGCGTTGTTATGTGCGGAACTGATTCATCTTATTCAAGAACATGGACTGGGTATCTTATCCAGTCTTATCCAAGAGCACAGAATGTCTTTCATATTTTTTTTAAAGTCTTTCAGGAGTAGTATGCAGTTTTCTACGTATAGGTTTCTCATAGTTGTGCTTTTAGGGGTAATGGAAACTTGGACCGGGAGAGTGAGGCGAATGAATTCATACACTGCCAGTCTTCGGGAACAATTTTGGAGAACACTTCTGCACACACACTGATATAGCAAATGGCAGGGGGCGTAACCATCCGGGTTGAGTCAGTCGCGGATTGGTTGAAGCATGCAGAGAGGCAGGCGGGTGGCTGTGGATTGTGTGGTTTTGACCAAGAGGGGAGTCACGATAAAGCATTTGGGCTGAACTCCAGCCCAGCCAAGCCTGGCTTTCGCCTTCAGTTTCATATAACTAGTAACTCCTCACTCAGCATGGTAAGGATATGAATTTCATCCAACAGAGAAGAAAACTGAGGACTAACAAGACTATTCATATGATTGCTTGAGATCACAGAATCAGCACTGGGACTCAGGTCTTCTAGTTGCCTTATAATGTTTTCAATCATATTACCTGTTTTGTGATACTATACCCAAATATTCAAGGCTGTGACTCTATAAAGAAAAGAAGTTTGATTCTGGTGACCAGAAGATACAAAGAGCCTGATGTCTGCTGTTGGTGAACACTCTTTCATACCTCCACTGCATTTCAACATGGCAAAAACAGAAAGGGAAATGGTCTTGTGCAGAAGGGCCAAGTACACGGGCAGAGAACACTGAGGGACATCTCTAAGGCTGCCCACCACAATTTCCCTTATTTGCCAGATGTGGGTGCCCCACACTTTATTAATACCCTGTGGGTCATTTTCAATTATATTTTGACTGAAATTAAACAATTAGCTATATGACTCATAGTTTACTTTTATAAGTCTGTCTCCTCAAGAATATTCCACAAGATAGGACAAACAAGATGTAATTTCTGATTGAAAGACTATGAGTTAAGCTCAACAACTCTGAAAATTATTTGGCTGTTATTACTGCCTCACACTTAATCGAGGTAAAATCAGTTGTAGACATACAATATTTTCAATTAGAAAATCAAGCTCCAAAGGCATAGTCTCATTAGGATGGCAATAATCCTGTCATTCTTTCAAATGCCAGGCTTAACATATGCACATTTCTAAATGGAGTTCTCTAGACCTTAACATAGATAGAAATTGATTCATGGAACTGCTCTACTCTAAAAACAACTAGTGTAGCAGAAGCACAAGCCATGTTGTGGGTTGGAGAGTGAATCACACACTTACAAAAACGGAAAAGACTGCTCTTCCCCTAGCCAGCAGTTTAAAACTCAAACTTTGGTTAGCATGACCTTTTAACAGTTATGCTTCTCTGTTATTATAATTTATAGTGATAAATAATTAAACATATAGCTCATATTTGCAAGGAAGCTATATTTTATTATAGACAATGTCAGCTTCATGTATAAAAAGTTGTTTCAATAGTAACATCTTAACCATTGTATACCCATCAGACTGGCAAGACCAAACTTAAAATTGGGAAACACCATGTACAGTAATAATATAGACCAGTAAAAACCCTTAAACCTTTCCTGCAGAAGAGGCAACATGATGTTGTATCTGGAAGCACAGACCATAGTGTCGCTGTGCGCGGTAGCAAGTTCTACCTCTTCCTCTTCATTGCTGTCTCTTCCAGAAAGATGTTTCCCAGAAACAACTGACTTTGGGCAAGTTGTGTAATGTGCTGATGCCTTCGGTAAAATCTGAAAGTTGAGAACAGATCCTTCCTCAAGAGAAACGGTATGATATCGATGAGCTATGATATGAGATATGATAACATACTGCATTAAGTATTTGCTAACATTAACATTAAAACAGAAACCACTTCAGAGAGCAATTTGACTAGTGCTACCTGAAGTAAAAAGTTAAAGCTGTGCATAACATACTAAACAATTTTATTCCTTGGGGCATATCCTAGAGAAACTTTTATAGGTATACAGAAGAGGAACATGTAAGAACTTACATTGCAGTATCGTTTACAATGGACAAAACCAGTAACAGACAAAATATCCATCTGTATGGATTTCATAGAAACCCAATCCTGGCATATGAGACCTGCCTGCCAAAGTTGGAAGGTGCTATAAGAGCGAGGAAAAGGCAGACATGCCTAGGATTGTACACAGAGTGTTTTATTAGAGACTTATGGACATATCTTGGATGGCAGCATGACCAGAGGATCTTTGCACCCCAAAGAAGGTGTGAGGGGTTTATATGCTGTCATAGTTTATATCTAGGTGTCCCCTGAAAATTTCGTGAACCCACACATGGGGCATTTAGGAGGTGACTGGAATCACAGGAACATGACACTCTTGATAAATTAGTACACTGATGAATTTGTAGCTAAGTGTGATGTTGGGAGGTGATGCCTGCTCAGAGAGGTGTTATCAGAGAAGATAGGGAATGGACTATAATGGCATATCTCTCTCCCTTGACTCGTAATCTCAATCTGCTTCCAGATACCGTACCATAAAGATACTTCTCTTCATCAATGTCCTTTTGCTATGCTTCCCTGCCTTGGAGCCAGCAGACTACAGACTAAAACTTCTACAAACTGTGAGCCAAAGTAAAGCTTTCTATCTTTAAGTTGTGGGTATCAGTAATTGTATTTCAGCAGTAAGAGACTGAGATATATATTAATCTAGACAAAGATGGGCAACAGCACTGGCTAGAATGTACCTGGCCTCTTTCAAAAGCTAATTAGTATATTAAACATCAGTGAAGACACAGTCATGTTATAGTGGCGCAATATGCTTAGCTGACTATTCTAAAGACTGTCTTATAGGGTCTGGGATGTGTGGTAGAGTCAGCTGGTGGGCAAAATAGTCGTTACAACCAAGATGGCTATTGTTACAATAAGCCTCACCTCTACCGTAGGATTATGTACAGTCCTAGTGGTATAATCATATCGTGGAATACTATACAGAGAAAAGAAATTAGTGAAGTGGCTCCTGAACTTTAATGCTTTGCCACCACCTGGATAATATGTTAGAACACCTATATTTTAGATAATGGCTCTCCCCATAGTCTCTGATTCAGTAGGTTTGTGGTGAAACCCAAGATTAGCATTTCTCAAGTGATGTTGATACTGATGGCTCAGTGCCACACTTTAAGAATCACTGCACTGGACCTTTACTGATCAACATGACAACTCTTACAAACAATGCTGAGTGGAAAAATCAAGTTGCAAAATAACGGATATACTTTAGTACCATTTATAGTTTTAAAACATACAAAATAATTTTCCTGTATGTGTATATATCACGTGCACACATTTATATAACCAAGATTGGTAGTCAGTCATAGAACCAGAATTAGAAACTATGGTTGTCTGGCTCTAAAGATCATTCATTTCCCAGGACAAGAATACCAATAGGTATTCAGAAACAACAGGACAAGTATAGATTTCATGTCAACAACAATTAAAGAAAACCTTGCTAATAGAATATAGAGAAATCAGTCCTTTCTTAATATGTGTGATGAAAAAAATCTGGAGTAAAAGACTGGGAAAAATATTTTTTTCCAACATTAATGTTAGTCCACACAAATGGATAAAGAAAACAGGCTATTTACACTCAATGGAATACTACTCTGCCGTAAAGAAAGATAAAGTTGAGTTATTTGTGGGAAAACGGATGCACCTTAAGATCATAATGTTAAATGAAATAAATTAGACACATGAGTTTAAATATCACTTGGTTTCTCTTATGGAAGAAACTTCCCCCCAAAAAAACAAGTTAAAAATAAGATAAACGATAGGTAATAGGAATTAGAGAGATAAATCTTTTACAAATGGAATGGAAATCTAGAAGTGGAGGGAGTGGAAGAGAAGGGGATGAAAAAAGAACTGAGATGTGTTACATAGATATATCAATCCCCATAAGGCATATAATCATCATGTACTAATCATTACATACTGCAAACATGTAATAAAAAGAAGTGTCTGGTGGTGAAGACTAAGCAAAAGGGACACGCTGATTCTGCTGTAGGGTCCTGGATAAAAAACACTGGCTGGCTGAAAATTGTTGTGGGAAATCTGCAGTCGTGTCCATTTCTGATTTGTCTGTGCATCTGCAGCACCTCTATATAGTAGGGTCCTGACAGATATGTCACCCTCACGTTGAATATATGGTCATGTGTCAATAATTCAATCCACGATCAAGCACAACACTGTGCCTGAAGAAGGCACAGCAGTTACACAAAGTCACACATCCTATTTTTTCATAACCACTCTCATCTTTCTGTTACTTTTGTTGGGGATAGGAAGAGAGTAGGAAAAGAAGAAGGTCTAGTAGTTAAATACTGCCGGTTCATCAGTAAACTAAGTGATCACCTCGAAGGACAAGAAATTGGATCCGCGGCCGATAAATCTTTCTAGGTTATGAGGATCCCCAGCAAAGGGCGCGGCTACTTCCGGAGCTACGCCGGAACGCCTCGCTAGGGTACGCGGGTTTTGGACGGAAGGATTTAGGTGACAGACCACTTCCTGCGTGGAGGCTAGGGGCAGTTGCAGGGCAAGGAAGTAGCTCCAAGAGCTGCATCCTGCTTGCGGTAGCGGCGGCACAGGCGGAGGCAGAGAGAGAGAGGAGGGCGGAGGAGGCTGTTGCGGAAAAAAGTGTCAGAGCCTGTAAGTGAGCTGCATTAGAGCGGTGGGCCGAGGACGGCGCCCCGAGCCGAGCCCTGCAGAGGAGTAATGCCAAGTGACGGGGCTGTCGGAGGCGCTCGGGGCAGGGCTTTGTCGGTCGCCTGTCAGGAGGCTCCGAAAAGAGGCTCTCGGGGCTCCGAGGCCGGGCCTCGCGGGAGCCAGACTGTCTTTTCGCAGGCTGACGGCCCTGGCCCGAAGCCGGAGCGGGTGCTGTGCTGTCTTGCTTGGGACGGCGGGGTCTGCATCCCGGCCAGCTTCCCCAGGCAGCGCCTGCTATTTGGGGAAGGAAGTGGGTTCCTACTTGTGCGTCCCGTTTCACCCTCGGAACCGGGAGGGAGATCCTGCCCAGTGGGTGGTGAACAGTGTTTCGGGGACTAAAGAGAGGGCTCGGAAAGATTAATGTCTGGAGCCTGACTTCCCGGCTCCCTGGGCGGTCGGAAGTTACTTGTTTTGAAAGATAAACACCGCCTCCTGCTCCTGTCACTTTCGGTCGAGTTAGCAACCTTAAGATTGGCCGTGAAACCAGTGAATTTCCTTATCCGATCCGTCAGATTAGGAGTGCCATAGGGAGCAACTTATTTTGCTCAGTAAATACACTCTGCAAATATACTTGATGGCAAAGTCAAAATTAAATGCCTCCAAGCACTTTTTGAAAAGATACAAGGCCAACCTAGCAATCAAACTTCAGCGCGCTTTTCCTCACTTTCACCTATAATCGCCTTAGCGTACAGTTTAAGGTTACTCGTCATTTAAGGATAGCTTCTGTGCATCTATATCTATTTATATTAGAATATAAAATTCTTGATTACTGACGAAATGAGTGAAGTAATTAGAAAAGTTGTTGCTGAACAATCAGGAATAGCTTTCATTGTTGCTATTTTTCTGTTGTTTTAGGTTCGGCTTTAGAGTGTGGTAAGGGGCGCTTTTCATGGTGCATGGAAGGAAAGCCAATGCGCAGGTAGGCTTTTACTAAGAAAACCACGGGTTTCCCTGATTGAAATTAAGCAGGTAATAACTCCAGGCTTCATTTAAATGTTTTTAGAAAGTTCTCAAACCTCAGTAAATTCTGCTTAGAATGAATGATTCTTATTCTAAAATCAAAAGTAGTGTCCAAAATTAAGAGCTTTTTAATACAACCAAGTATAGAAGTTAGATTTCTAAAGAGTTCTACAAACTTTATGTCGTTCTTAACATTTAAATTTTCCTTTTGTGTAGTAATTTTTGTGATAAACAGCCGTCAAGTGTACAGTTATACTCCCTTGCTTTATTTTCATTTTAACTCCTGATAGAATGTGGATGGCTCAGTTGCCACATAATAATAACACTCATTTGTAATACACTGTACTGCTTCCCTGCTTATGCTTTTAGTTATTTCACTAATGTTCGATAATAATTTGTTCTGTTCATTAGAATACCTGCATGAAAAAAAAAAAACCTGCATTGCAGGGAAGATGCTTTAAGGACTAAAAAAGAAGTGAAAAATAAAAGCGTGTGGAGAAATAGAGACTATTATATTCCTTGCCATCTCTAAAATTTAGTAATGCTTTTTTCTCATCTGTTCTAACAGATGAGACTAGAATCTTACTGGAACCAAATTAGCACACTTCTATTTCTTCAGTGTTCAAACTCATTTTATAGTGATTGAAGGCCATGTAATAATTTATTTATAGTAAAGATAAACAGTTCTTAGAAACCCTTTTAATGGAAGAAACATTTCATGATGAAGATATGACTTAGAATGAGATCAAGAACTACAGTGTACAGCCTTTATTAGATTTGTATTGATTTTTCAATTGACCTTGAGCTGTTCACCTCTGCACCTTAGTTTTCTTCTATAATATATCTGATCAAGATACTGGGAATTAATGAATGTGAAATCTCCAAGTGAAAAGATGTTATGAAGGTGACAGATTTTATTATCTTATTTTTATCTTACCCTGTAGTAAAGTACATGAAGAAATTAACAACACATATTAAATACTTCATCACTGTAGTATCCAATATGATTGCAAGAGCCACTGATTGCTTCTCATCCTCAGTTATCATAAATGTCAGTCTTATATAATACAAAAATAAGAGCTTGTTTTTTTAAAAGAAAAGCAGAGCATGGAAATGTGTTTGGTTTATGAGTAATTTCTGTATAAAATATTCACTTAATAATTCTACTTATTCTTTTCTTCTTGCTTTATTACATAATACTGTCTGTTATTCAAGATCATGTTGAATAATCCTAATGCCATTAATTTAGTTATAGTTCTTTCGTTATCTCCATCACTTGGCCAAAGGCTAACTACCCATTGCTGTCTGGTCATTATTTTCCCCTGATCCTACATTAGGTTACAGTTGCACTTCTCCACCCTTCCCTTGTTGCACTAACATTTTTGCTATTGCAACTCAGAAAGTACTCTCTGCAATGTTGGGCCTATACTCAGTTGCTGTTGAAGAAGTCTTGGATGAGAAATAATGGTTTATATTGAGATTATTTGAATACATGTTCATTCTTCCTCCTAAAATATGAGCCCTCTGAGTCTCGTATGTTTTCAGATGTTTGTACCACTTAGAACCTAGTGATTATTAAGTAACCGAATCAACACTTTTTGCAGACTTTTCTCAGGCAAAAAAATGTTGTATGAACAAGTAAAGAGTGAGAATATTTTAAAGGTATTCTTTATTGTCTTTCTATTTGGAATTATTTTTAATTGTACACATTTATGGTGTAGGGTGTGATAATTCATTACATATATACAGTGTACAGTGATCAAATCAAGGTAATTATCAGTTCCTTCTCCTAATAGAAATTAGTATGGCCATTATAAAAAGCAATATGGAAGTTCCTGAAAACACTAGTTTGAACTACTGCTATGTTTGTCAGCACATACCTATAACCCCAGCACTTAAGAGGCTGAGACAGGAGGATCACCACAAGTTTGAGGCCAGCCTAAGCTACAGAGTGAGTTGCTACAGAGTGAGTTCAAGATCAGCCTGAACTACATGGCAAGACCTTATCTCAAAAAAAAAAGAAAGAAAGAAAGAAAAATAGTAAAATAAGATAAAAGTAGAACTACCATTTGATTCAACTATCTCACTACTGGTTCTATATCCACAGAAAATTAAATCAGTGAATCAAAGAGACCACTTCATTCCAGTGTTGATTGCAGCACTATTCACAGCATCAAAGATAAGTGAGGTATCCATTGCTGGAATGGCTAAAGAAAACGTAGCATACATACACAATGGAATATTATAGCCAGAGCAATGCAATCCAGTCATTGTAGCAATGGCATGAAATAGAAGACATTGTGTTACATGAAATAAGCCAGACACAAAAACACAAATACTCTGTATTCTCACTCACATGTGGAAACTAGAGAGATGGGTTCATAGAAGTAGAGAACAGAACAGTGGCTAGGAAGGAGAGGGGAGGTGATGCAGGGAGGCTGGACAATGGGTACCAGTGTGAGACAGGAGGGAAGCTCCAGTGTTTTACAGAATACACGGTGGGGCAATGTGGTTTACAGCAATGTACTGTGTATTTTATAAAGACCTAAGAGAGGAGTTCAGAGATTTCCAACAGAAAGAAATGATGAGTGTCTAAGGTACTCTAATTTTTATCTATAAAGGTTCTTCTTTCCTTAAATATATAAATTAGATCCAGCCTTATGTTATGAAAAATTGATTTATTCACTCACCAAGCATTTATCAATTACCTGTTTGTTTTGTGCCTGTGTACTGCTTATTCCAGAGTGTGGGAAACAGACATTGTGATAGTACAGGATGTTGAACAGAAATGTATACCAGAATGAGGGGACTGCTGTGTTGAGGAGAGGAGCACAAAGATGGTGATGTCTGGGCTGGGTCTTCTGGAAAGGATAAGAATTTACTTCTAAAGAAAGGAGCTAAGGGGGTGGACTTGGGATTTAGCTCAGTGGTTCTGGTGCCTGCCTTGCAAGCTCAAGGTCCTGGGTTCGATTCCTGATAGCCACATACAACAAGGCGATTCCTGATAGCCACATGCAACAAAGCGAGGCATGGTGACTAATGCCCACCAGCAATCAGTACCACATACCACCAGTGCTGGGCATGGTAGCTCACACCTGTAATCCCAGCACTTGGGAAGCAAAAGCAGGAGGATTGCTGAGGACTAGCATGAACTACAGAGTGAGACCCTTCTCCAAAAAAAAACTAAGATGGGAGCTAAGAACTGTGGTATAGCTGAATGATAGAGCACTGTCCACCACCCACAAGCCCCTGGGTTCAATCCCCAGTACTGAAAAAAATTAATTAAAAACACCATAAACCAAAGGAATTAAAAACAAACCCAAGACCCAGAAATGTCTAACATATATAGAATGATGAGTATATCTGGAGTATAAGGCATAGGGAGGAAGAAATAGAAACAAGAAAAAATAGCATATGTCCATGACTCCAACTAGGAGAAAGAATTTTCCATTTATCCTTTAGGTAGTTAGGAGCCAGAGGAAGCCAAGCATAGTGGTACACACCTATAATTTCAGCACTCTGGAGCTGAGGCAGGAGGATCACTATGATGTGGAGGCCAGCCTGGGCTGAGCTATGGTATATGAGTTCAAGGCCAGCTTGAATAACATAGCAAGTCTTTATTTCAAAGAAAATGAAAAGAACCATTGGACCTTGGAATGAAGATCAGAGCCTTGAGGCCAATTCTTAGGCACAAAAGGAATGGACAGAAAGGAAGGAAGATGGTGAGCACCTGAGGTAGATCTATGGCTGTGGATACTGAGAGAGAAGAGGATAGAATTTGCTGAATAATTCAAAAGGATTTGATAGGTGTGGAATGAGGAAAATACAACGATACAACGACTTCAGAGGTTTGGCTTGGAAACCTGAGTGCTGCTATAGTGTAATTAAAGTACACAAGATGTAGAGGCTTGGAATAGCCCAAGAGTAGATTCTCTTTCAAATGTTTTGAGATTAGTATGTTGAGGGCTAAGCATCTCAGTGGTAGAACACTTGCAAAACATGCACAAGTCCTAGGTTTGGTCCTCAGTGCTGGAAGATAAAAGGTTAGCCAAACAGAAATGTGCAGCGTGTAATTGGATTGTGGGTCTGAGACAGAAGGAAGATTTGGGCTAGAACTTTTTTTAAGAACGTGAATCTTCAAAATGTATGTGCTTTCTCAGAGAGGTTTAGGTGTCGCTTTAGCGTAGAATGCCAAGAAAGGAGAAGCCTGAGGAGTACCAAGGTGTTTAAGGTGGGCCTAAGAGGAAGATCCAGTAGAGATTCTAAAATGGATTGGAAGTTTTGAGTGTTCTGGGTCTTTTTTAAATTCTATTGAGAGTTTTTATTGATAATTTTTTGCCCACAGTGAAAGTTGGATGAACTATTCCTTGAGTCAGGCTCAAAAAACAAAAAATGTCTATTTGGATTTTCCATCTTTAAATTTTTCTTATTCTAGCCAGTCTAAAAGACATGATTAAAATTAGTAGAAGATAAACCTGCTTGATTTGATGTTCTCCAGTGTGACATGTACTAGAGATTGGCTTGTTCAACAGGTCTTTCTTTTCTCCCTTCGCTGGGGCCACAAGAAAATTAAATACTGTGCTTGCTTTCTTAGTCCTCACCTGCTGTTACCCATGGTGCTAGCACTATGTTGGCAGAAGATGCTGAGTGGCGTTCTAGGGTAGTTTTTGCTTCTCTCACAACAGGAAGGCCAACCTGCTTGTGTGACTTCCTTGTCTTTACTCTTCCATCTTGCCTTGATCACTGAGCCAAAGCTTACATCATTTTATCCAATAAGTAGTGATGAAACGTCTGGAGACTGAAGAATTCTTAACCTATTTGCAGGCAGTCTGGCTTTCTGGTTTGGAATCTGAAAGGCAGATCATGCTCAGTGGGTGGCGTCTGGTAGGCAGAACTGGTGCTTTGAGATGTTCTGCTGAAGAGGGTTTGATTGCTCCACTCTCTCTCTCTGTGAACATATGTTCTATGAGTGCTGTAAACAAGGGGCTGCTCAGCTGAATCCTTTTTTTTTTTTTTTAAGGACAGCCTACCAATTTCTACATTAACACAAAACTTTTTGGAGTATAAAAGGAGAGCACAATTCTAGTCTAAGGAAAGATCATGCAAATGTTTGGACTAGGATATGAACTGATCATAATTGCTTCAGGACAAAAGAGTATATTTTCTGTACCTTTTTATCGTGCTTGACTTTATGGAAATGATTCTTTAATTAAAACTATTATTATAGGAGTAATAGATCTAATGAACATGTGATCTGATAACTCCAAAATTTGAAGTTGATTCACTCAATTGAGTGGGTGGAATATTATTTTTCTAAGGTTTTTTGAGACAGGGTCTCGCTTTGTGGTTCAGGCTGGCCCTGAGCTCAGCCTCCAACTCACATCACAGCAATCCTCCTGCCTCTGCCTCCCGAGTGCTGGGATTACAGGCGTGAGCCACCACGCCCGGCACTGGTATGTGGTACTGGTTGCCGCTGGGGTGAGTCTCCACACCCAGTATTGTTATGTGGTTAC
>PVIR01011912.1:0-23772 GCA_004026965.1 Petromus typicus | reverse complement strand
GGAATATTATTTTTCTTAACAAGATATACAACTCCCTTGGTAATTGAGAAGCATTATTTAATGCATTTGGCTTTTACTTTGTGGTCTTTCCTTCTTACGTGGACATGATCTGATTATTTTAGGAGATACCAGTATTTAAGGGATACTCTCTCTGCTTACCTTCCCTACATTCCGATTTTTTTGTTTTTTCCAGTGGTAGTAGGGGCTGAGCCCAGGGCCTGCACATTGAGCTTCCTGTCTGCCACCTTTTTGTTTTGTGAGATGAGGTCTCCCTACGTTGCCCTGCTTGGCCCTCTCCAAGTGCAGGGTTTTAGACAAGTGCCACCATGCTCAGCTGTTTGCCTTATATTCTTAAACCACTGTGACTCACTGTCACTTACTTTAGGCATTTACTCTTACTATCACTCAGAAAACCCCTCTGAAATATTATGTCTAAATAACTTGTCCCAAGCCTCTTGAATGGCTACTGTACCATCTCTTTGCCAAAATCAACACTGCTCCCTCCCCTCTTTTTCCCCCCTAGTCATCACTCACCTCCTTAGTGTGTGAAATTTCCCATTTCTGGATTAATCCAGGAATTTATGTTCTCTGATCTGGTCTGTTGAGTACTGCTGAATAAAACCAGCCATGGGGAATTCATGCTACTATATTTATATGGTCTTTAATATGACTTAGACGAGCGGTATTATCAACAATGTTTCTGTGAGTCCCTAGTCATTGTATTCCCCACAGAAAAACATCGCACAGCCTTACCTCTTCTCATGACCCCGTCACTCTTCTCTTCCCTTCTCCTCTTTTCTCTTCTCTCTTCCTTCCTTCTTTGCTTTTTCTTTCTTTCCTTCTTTTTCTTTCTTTCTTTCCTTCTTTCCTTCTTGCTTGCTTTCTCTCTCTCTCTCTCTCTCTCTCTCTCTCTCTCTTTCTTTCTTTCAGGTAGGGGCTTGCTTTGTATTTCCCTTCCCTCCCTTCCATCTTTTTTCCTCTCCCCATTTACAGTGTCCTCTTTAATTCTAAGAAGATTGATTTTAAAAAGAAATTAATAGAAAAGTGAGAAAGCTCTATTTTGTCTGCTTGTTTGTTAACTATGGCTAGGGAATAATCCTTTCATTTGCTTTGTTCACTTGATTTTAAAATATGTACGTATTAGCCCAGCAAATCAAGTTAATAATGTTATTTGCATTCAGTTTCTTTCCATTTATAATGGTAATTTTATTAGCATAGTATTAGGAAATAAATCCACAGATTGAAAAAGTAAAATAATTTGAGATCCTGTTGTCTTTCTAGGTAAATTTTTGCTTGAGGAATAAAGCTTGCTCCCCCAAGCCTTTAATTAAAACTTTCCCTAGGGTTCTGCTCTACCCTAAGGAGCATTTCACACTTCATTTCACTGCCTCATCCGTCAGGTTTTTAGAGCATTTATTCCGTCAAACTGACCAAAGACGTGAATACATATGTCGCAGGGCGTGAACACAGTTTGTTTCCTGGCCTCTTACTATGTTCTTTCAAAGGCATTCAGAAAAACATACAGGAAAAAAAATACTTTCTGCCAGTAAAACCCTTTGAACATGCTGAAACTGATGGAGGATGTGGGTTTAAAATTTTAAAACCACACATTTACACTATGCATGGTGGCTCACACTTGTAATCCCAGCACCTGGGAAGCTGAGGCAGGATTCACATAAGTTTGAGGCCAGCATGGGCTGCATTGTGAGTTCAAGGCCGGTCCGAACTACACAGCGAGAGCTGTCTCAAAAAAAACAAAAAGCCCCACACACTTAAAAATATAAACAACAGAAACATGAAGGAATTACGTCCAACCTCCAGGATCGTACAACCTCTCAGCCTCCTAAGGATTCCTGTGCTTGTGCCCTTTCATTCTCCTAGAAGAGCACCCTAGTCCAGTCCAGTGGCCATGGGCTCGTTTTTATTTCCCTCTAAGAATAAAAGCCACATGGACCAAATTGCCAGTATCATTTCCATTTCAAATACTCAGCCCAGTTGCCCACAACAGTGAGTAATAATAAAGCACAGAGCCGGGCGTGGTGGCTCACGCCTGTAATCCCAGCACTTGGGAGGCAGAGGCAGGAGGATTGTGATGTGAGTTGGAGGCTGAGCTCAGGGCCAGCCTGAACCACAAAGCGAGACCCTGTCTCAAAAAAAAAAAATAATAATAATAATAAAGCACAGAATTTGGACTCAGAGGCCCTACATTCAGACAAATCTCAGAGTTGTCATTCCAGGTGGGATAAGTAGCTCTTTGCATTTACACACAACACCTTAAGAATCATAGAGGTTAAGAAATTTTCTCAAGCTGATGTCTATAAATGATGGAACCAGGGTTTAGCCTGTGTTTGCCTGGCTGCAAACCTCATATTCTCTCATGAGAACTAGATAAGACAGTTTGGAGGATATACAATGGACCTCTGACGTATGAACTCATTTCGTTCCCGAGGGCTAAGTTAAGTTAGTCAGTTGTCTTCAAAATCTATCTCCTGCATAATCTTGGGCCACACTTTCTTCCAGGCAGATCTCAGTGTCCTAAAAGAGGCATTGGCCCAGGATTTCTCAGTTAACCCCCCAGAGAACAGGATGTTGTAATTCTCCTTCCAGAGCTCTTTAAAGGTTAGATCTGTATCTCAGACCATCTCAGACATTTGGGACATAACTCCAGACTTTATTCGTAAGTTAAAACCAAAATTCCAGTCATACCTCGAGTTGCTCCTCTGTCAGGCTGGTTGTAACTCAGCGGTCCACTGTAGTCTATTTTGACCAGAAGAAAAGTTTAATTCATTAAGAACTATTTAATAGATACACAAAAATACAGTCATAGAACAGGGTCCATATGTGTTTTGCTATGGTATACTTTGAAAACAAAGATATAGAGAAATGAGCTTACATTATACCTAGGTAAAGTAAAAATATCTGAGTTGAACAATAGTATCTCAAGTTAATTAATGTTAATTTTATGTAGATAGAATTGCAACAATAGCACTTTAATTTTAACATTTAATGCCAATATTATAGGAATTTGTAAACTGGTTTTCTGTCTTTAATGGTGATTTTTTAAAAAGAAACTTGATTGTACTATATTTGAGCATGTGATTTATTCTTTTAGAATCTACTATATACAAGGCAGTTAAGCATTGTTGTCCAAACCTTGCCCAGTTGTTTTATGTGGGTGGTAAAATTACCCTGTAACTGCTCAGCTTTATATTTCAGTACTGTTTGTAACTAGATGTCAGGAATTGTGAACAGTTTGTATTCTGGAACATAAAATCACCGGTAGGCTTCGGGCAAGTGTGGAAAAATGTAATCTATAAGGATATACTTTAGAAAAATGAGCTGCTGTTGGAATTCTGACATTATATTTGGTAATGTGCGTAGTTTCTTCTTCCTAGCAGATGCTTTTATTAGATTGTCCTCCCCTTCCCAAGGGACTCTTAATGCCCTAGCATTTTTAATTTTTATTAATACATATTTGTGGTGTTTAATGATCATGTTCTTTATGGAGAATTAGTACATGTACATAATACATCTTAATTCTTTTCCCATCACCTTGCCCTTTTCCTTGATGTCATGGTCTCCTTCCCATTTGTGAAAGATCTGTTTCCTTATTTCTTATTATCTATCTTTTATTTTGAAGGAGAATAGCTAGATTGAGTGGAGTTTATATTTTTAGTTTTGTGAAGACCCCTCATAATGATTTCCACAGTGGTTTTACTAGTTTACATTCCCACTTGCAATGTAGAATTCCTTTTTCCCTGCAGCCTCACCGTATTTGTCTTCCTTCATGTGATTTCCTGATGATGGCCGTTCTTTCTGGAGCAAGATGGAATCTCAGTGTTGTTTGAATTGGCCTTTCTCTAATAGATGTTAAACATTTTTTTCTGTATTTATTTTCTATTTGTACTTCTAAGAAGTCAGCACCCTTTTATTTTATTGTACTATAGTTTTGGTCATTTTTTGTTTTTGTTGTTGTTGTTGTTTGGTTTTTTGAGACAATCTTGCTATGTAACTAAGGCTGGCCTTGAACTTGTGGTGATCCTCCTGCCTCAGCCTCCCACGTGCTTAGATTACAGGCATGTGGCACCTATTGTACTATAGTTCTTATCAGTGCTACAGCTCTAAAGGTGGCAAATTGCTAGGGATCTATCCCTTGTAGGCCAACAATTTGACTATGTCAGTATAGTTAGTCATAGATAATTAGAATCGGAGATGGACTCACGTGATGCTGAAATCATGACCAAAATGCTTAAATTACCTGCTCCTTTTTTAAGTAACATGGTTCCTTTGGATAAATCATCCATCCGAGGACTGTTTAAAGAATCTTGAATCAGAAATAGAAATATAATGACTTAGTGCACAAACGTGAGGTGTTTCACTTAAACTCTGGGAAAATCCAGTATGATATTCCTATTTTACAGCAAAATTCACACCCTTATAATAATGGAACAGCTTGTACCTGTCAGATCCATGACCTCCCTATTGTTAATAGTTTGTACATATTGCCTTTCTGAACCAAGTTTTTAAAAGTGTTTCAAGATAAATTGATATATAAATGAACATGTTTGCTGTTACATTTTGTTGAGTTCAAACTTATGATACCATCACCACCTTCAAGAAGCTAAACATAACTGTCACTCCTCAAAACTCCCTTGTCTGCACCATATTTTTTGTTTTGATGTCCTCCTTCTGGTTTTGTTCTCATACAGATAATTTCCCTGTACACCTTTGAATAGTCCACAGTAAAATGCTTTGTATGTCATAAGCAATTAGTGTGAATAGACATTTGGGAAATACCTATTAAAAGAATAATTACCATTTTGACTGAGAGGCATAGATTTTCTTTCTTTGCATATTTATGTAGTTTGATAACTACAGAAATCCTTTTTTGTTTCATTTTTTAGTACTGGGGATTGTTAAACCAAGGTTCTCATGCACGCTAGACAAATGTTCTGCTGAAATAGGGGAAATAATATAACTGTCAGCCAGTTAGACATCAGATACACTGAGTTTGTGCTCCCCAGAATCAAAGGATGAATTCTAAGGAACAACAGAGGTTATGAGTAGGAAATATTATTGAGAGAGAATGAGCTCCTGAGGGACAGGAGGGAACCCAAAGTGAGCTGCCAACTATGCATCTTCTCAAAGGAGCCTTTATAGAGCAAAATCACAGTGTAGTTTCAACATGGGTCACAACTGGGATCAACCAATAGGATTGCAGTAAGGCTGCATAGGTAGTATTGATCCGGTAGACAAGCAGGTCACAGAGCAAGTGTATGTGGAAGGGGTACCTGGATCTTTCAGGAAGGGATGGATCAAGCGGTCCCAGTCACCCACCTGGGTGACTTGATGTTTGTCTAGACTTTGCTGGACGGTGATACCAACTATAGTATAATATTCAGTTGATTCCTTGTCTCTTGGGAAGGCATGCAGGCCTGGTCATTTGGTTGTTTTTTTTTTTTTTTTTAGTCCTGGCCTTCAACAAACATGCCTCCCTCCACAGTTGTAATGTGTTCTCATCTCATGCACTGACTTCCTCAAGGGCTCAGGCCTGTCTGACCACCTGGAATATTTTTACCTCACTTAGCTGACTGTACCCCTCACCCCCAAATATCTTAGTTCTAATTACTTATCGATAATTTAAGCTTGTGGCTTCTGCATAGTAACTTAGCACCTTTCCACCTATGAACTAAGAATGTTAGCTCCAGTAGCTTTTTAAAAGTAACAAACCTGGAACTGTGTTTTAGAAGTAAAGGTAATACTGACAATTCTCACCATCTGAGTTATTTTTAGCTAGAAGAGGGAGGATTTAAGCTCAGATTTTTATGCTTATTTCCTTAAATCTAAAATCCTTTTCATAGGCCTCTCTTTCAAAATTATATGACTCTTAATTAATGAAGTTCTTCATTTGAATGCAAACAACCTGTATTTACTTAGTACAGGTTTCTTGACTTTAAAGAGCTTGAATAATCAACCAGAAAAAAAAAAAAAAAAAAAACCTATTTGCATTGCTAAGTAATCCTACAGATTCTCCCCACCTTCCCCAGAACTCTCACGAATCAATCATAATTATTAGGTAGGCACAATCTCAGGAAATCACTGTGGCTTATGTGAAAGCTGCAAGAGACCTGTTCTGCTACGGAAAATCACCTAACCAAACCAGGTTCTTCATTTGTACAAGGAAGACATTATGCAGGATGCCCCAGTCATCTATTCAGTTCCACATCTAGATGTCCACTCTTCAAACTGGGTAACAGCTCACGCCAAGAAGAGAGCAGCCAGCAGTTTTCCTATGAAGACAGCATTGATTTGTAAAGTTTATAATCTCTATAGCCTCAATCCTGTAATGCAGTGTTCACCAAATTGGAATAATTTACAGACCTGCCCCCTCGTTCCTTCAGATCATTTTTAAAGGAAAACAGTGATTATTGCAGCCTCTAAACAGAGTGCTCTTTAACACAATATGGCCACACATAAATTCACAGGAAATACCTAACTTAGCACATTTCCACAGTGACATATACAAGCTCCAGCTATCAGCTTACCCTAAAAATGTTAATTTAAAAACACAAAATAGCCGCAAAAACAAATCTTAGAATAACCCAAAAGGAAAGAGATGGTCTTTTCCTTCTCCCTTTTTTGTACCTTTCAGCCCTTGTGAGTGAGGACCATAAAACTTCGGTCAGAACTATGGCCTTAAATTTTCAATATAACCTTCAATATAATCTTATATATATAATATATATATATATATATATATATATATATATATATATATGCCATTATTTCCTGTTGCTGTTTAATGTTTTAATGCTGCTTGTGAGGCACTGAGTTTTACAGCAAAATCTTGTCCCTGTTTACAATACTCATTATAGAAAACTCCAAACCTCTAGACAGACAATATGAAATTAAATTTTAGAAAACTACTTATTTAAAGAAAAAGTTTGATAGGGCCGGGGAGTTAGCTCAGTGGTTCCAGCGCCTGTCTGACAAGTGCAAGGACCTGGGTTCGATTCCCCGGTAACCACATACAATATTGCATGATCACGCCCAGCAGCAACCAGTACCACACACCACAGTGCCGGGCGTGGTGGATCACGCCTGTAATCCCAGCACTCGGGAGGCAGAGGCAGGAGGATTGCTGTGATGTGATTTTGAGGCTGAGCTCAGGGCCAGCCTAAACTACAAAGAGAGACCCTGTCTCAAAAAACCTAAAAAAAAAAGAAAGAAAAAGAAAAAGTTTGATAGTAATAAAAAAAATGGAAACAAAGCTTAGGTATATGGAGGTTAGATGGTTCAAGGGAGGGCAACGGATGGGAAAAAATGAGAATCAAGTTATATCATATACAGGTACAAATTCTCAATGATGAATATGTTCATACTGTATTCCTAAAATGTACAAAATATTCAATTTACAAAAATTCAATGTACAAAAAAAGAAAAGTACTTAGTTAAAAATTAAAGGATGTAATGAATGGACAAAGAGTATGTGGTTTTTAGTACAATGTACCATTACTCTGCCATAAAGAAGGTTAAGTTGAGACACTTCTAGTTAAATGGATACACCTTCAGACCATATTGTTTCAGTGAAATAAATTGAACATATATATGTAAATACCACATTGTTTCTCTGGTATGAGAAACCAAAAATGTAAATAAAGACCAAAACGTATCAATTATATTGGGAGAAATTGGTGAAAATGTTCAAATGAGAAGAAGAGTACAGGGAAGGGGAAAATTAAAGAAGGGACAAGAAAAAAGAATAAAAGGAAAACAAGGAAACAAAGCTTTGTAAATAAGGAGAGGAAGAGGAGTGAAAAGGAGGAGAGGGAAATGAGGGAAAAAAAGTAAGATATATTATGTACAGATACAAATTCCTTATGATGAATGTGATCATTATGTATATCTAAAATGTACCAATAAAATAATAGTTTAAAACAATAAAAACTGAAGAACATTTATGTATTTGTATATCTCTTCTGTAATCAAGGGAAAGCCTCACTGATTCAAAGCAATTTGGTAATTTGATATACGTAGTACTTTTCAATGAGGCTTATTGCCTATGTGATACTTCTAGACCCAAAAGAACTTAGCAAATCTTAACCTAGAGACTCTGAAGAGTTAATATAGTAAATATTTCTGAGCATGGTGGTGAGAGCCTGTCCTCCCAGCTGCTCCGGAGGAGGAGGAGTTTAAGACCAGCCTGGGGAGTGAGGGCCCTGTCCTCAAATTAAAAAGTGGCAAAAAAAAAAAAAAAAAAAAAAAAGTGGCAGGGGTATAGCTCAGTGGTAGAGTGCTTACTTCTCATTTTCATAAACTTTAAGGGATTTCTAAGATGAAATCCAGTTTTCTATAATTATAATTAATTTTAAATTCATTTAAATATTACTTGAAGTCTGTTAAGATAGGTTCAATTTTTAATATGGATGAGCACTACTACTCATCCATGTGGGTGGTTTTGGTACAGTAGTGGCTATGATTTAAATGTGACAAGCGCTGTATGTTATTTCCTTTACCTTTATTTTAGGAGGTAAAGAAACTGGGAATTAAAAAGATCAACTTTTCCAGTAATTGTCAGTAGAATTTCAAGCTAATTGCCTCTGATTCATCAGAAATGAGGGTGGAAACTCAAGAGGATCACCACAAGTTCAAGGCCAGCCTGGGCTATGTAGTGAGTCCTAGTAAGTCTAACCTGAACGCTATAGTTTGGCCTATCTAAAACAGTAAAAATAAAACATATTTTTAAAATAAATTCTAATATCTGTTACAAAAAATGTTGCCAAAATTCCTATGTATCATGATGACACCTGATCAGAATTTCTTCACCTAATAGCTAGTGAATTTCTTGGATTTCAGCTTTAGATCACTTCTAACATTTGTTAAAGAGTCAAGGAAATATAGTATTAACTATAAATTTAATTTTTGGACCCTGGCTTATTTCCTTTCTGATCTTTTCATGGAGATTAAGCTATGTTTTCATGCTAAACTCTACACGGTGGCTTTAAAAGTTTTTAGAAAAATGTAAACTATCATCCATTGAAAATGAGAAATAAACATCAGCTATTTTAGAAAAAAAGTAAATATCTGATGAGGTAAGCCAGACTTAGAAAGTAAAGTATATAGATCTGTTTTATATAGAGAATATTTTTTTACAAATGTTTTTTATAAAGTTTTAAATATTTATTGGTTCATACATATAAGATGTACATCATGATCACACTCATCATTGAGAATTTGTACTTATAAATTATTAATGTTATAAGGAAGGACCCAAGACAATCCTCTTTCTGGGACAAACGAGAATTATCTTTTATTTTATGAGATTGTATAGGGAGAGTAGTCTGGTTTAGCACTAATTATCATTTATTCTTTAAGAGGCTTTGAAGTTTAGGATTCTAGAGTTACTGGGAAAGGTGTTCTTTGTGTACCTACTTCCCTCTTTCCATGATGGCAGACTTCCTTACCTGTGGACTCATGAAGATGTTAGGGCACAAGAGAACTTCTAATAGTGTTGCCATCTCTTCCCCTTCCTGCCTTATTCCTGTAGGTGTACCAGCATTCGCCCAGGAGAGACTGGAATGGATGTCACAAGTCGCTGCACCCTTGGAGACCCCAACAAACTGCCGGAAGGGGTTCCCCAACCTGCCCGCATGCCCTACATCTCAGACAAGCATCCTCGACAAACCCTGGAAGTGATTAACCTTCTGAGGAAGCACCGGGAGCTATGCGACGTAGTGCTAGTTGTGGGCGCTAAGAAGATATACGCCCATCGAGTCATTCTGTCAGCTTGCAGTCCCTACTTCCGAGCTATGTTTACAGGAGAATTGGCAGAGAGCCGTCAGACAGAAGTCGTGATCCGAGACATAGATGAGAGGGCTATGGAACTACTAATTGACTTTGCATACACCTCCCAGATAACTGTAGAAGAAGGCAATGTTCAGACCCTCTTGCCTGCTGCTTGTCTCCTCCAGCTAGCAGAGATACAGGAAGCCTGCTGTGAATTCTTAAAGAGACAGTTAGATCCTTCGAACTGCCTGGGCATTCGGGCTTTTGCTGACACCCATTCTTGCCGTGAGCTGCTGAGGATAGCAGACAAGTTCACTCAGCATAACTTTCAAGAGGTGAGTTGTACTTGGTGGTTTGAATATTTATAACCTATTTTTCATAAAATCAGTTTGAGGTCACATTTTATTAACTGGTTTTTATTTTTAAAGCTAATTTTGTGTTCTCTCAGCACAAGTTATTTCTCCCTAGCCATATTCATAAAAGGTTACTGCATAAGCCAAAATATAATCCACTGATTCATAAGATCTGTGCTTGATAGGATAGTTAGTCTGTTGTTAGCATAAAGTACCTCCTTCCTGGATTATGTAGAAGAATAAATTATAGATAGAAGTTACTTGCTGAACTAATCATAAAAAATGATTTAGATGATATCAAAAGAATTTTCATTAACTCTTTTTCACTTATCCACTTACAGATACTTATAAAGTTACTGTATTTCACCCACTATGTTTGGGAACATAAACTTTAATAGAAAAAAGAAACCCAGTCTCTACTCATGGATTTTGTAATCTAGCTAATCTAGTTACTGATACATAATCCTACATGTAATTATAATTATTGGGTGCTGCAGAGAACATCCCTGAATGATTAAAAAGTGCACAAAAAGATTAACTTGGGTTCTGGAACAGTTCATGCAGAATCCTGAGACATTAATGAACAGAACTGATTTAAAGAAATAAAAAACCCAAGTGAGACCCAGAAAGGAAGAGGGTATTCTGTGAAATATATAGAGAGAATAGGTCTCTGTCCCACTAAAGAGTTGATAATCTATGTTAAGAATTTAAGATTTAATCTTTAAAAAATAATAGAAAACTATTAACATTTAAACAACAAAAAGGCATGGTCCATTTTGCACTTTAATATCATTCTTTTGTCTATCAGGATAACCTCCAGTGGATCAAAGATTTAAACATATACAGTGAAAACATTTGATGACTTGAAGCAATTCCTTTATAATCTTCAAGTGAAAAAGTCTTTTGCTGACTGAGAAATCAGAAAAGATAGAAAATAAAACAGGTTTGACCACATAAAACAATTTTCTATGTAGTGGAACAAAGCAACAATATGAACACAAAAGTAAAGACAAACTGAAGGAAAATATCTGCAATTCTTATCACAAACAAAGGTTAATCTGTTTAATATATCAAGACCTCCTTTTGGTCTGTAGCCCAGATTGGTGAGCTACCCAAAAAGTAGACAGCAAACAAAATAAATTCAAATTCCCTTAAACATCTGAAAATGCTCATTTGTTCAAAATTACTGAAACAAAATAAAACTATACCACCATTCCAAAGTACCATTTTTTTAATCAATCAGATCACAGATATCTCAAAGTTTGATTGTGTACCCTGTTGACAAGGCCATTGGGAAATAGGTATATTAGTAGTATGAATATGAATTGCCACAACCCTCTTGAAAGGAAACTTGGTGGTATTGATCAAAATTACATAATTTCTGGCTTAGCAGGCTTCTTTCAGGGATTTGTATGACAGATAATGGAGACTAGAACAGTTTGACAAGGTAAATCACAGGTCCTTTTTTTCAATATTGTGATAGTTAACTGTTGTGTCAACTTGAAATGCCCAACTGAGTGGATTGACATAGTTCTGGGTGCAGCTGAATAGTTCTTGAAGACAGAAGATCTACCCTGGGTGTGGTACCGACCAATAGACCTATAACCTGATTGGAATAAAAAAGGGGAATGAAGAAGTAATGTAGCTTGTGTTTCTTCGGAGGAGCTCCAGTCTTCACCTTCGCCTTTGCCTTGGAGGAGAGCATAGACTCTTCAGTCTTCCCCCACAGACCCTTTGGCCCACTGCTATGGACTCACATGGGACTTTACAGAGAGACCTAGGCCTCTGACATTTGACTGGATCCCTAGGATCGTCAGGAATGCAGACAGCCCTTTTGCACCCTTCCATACCTGACTCCACAGATAGCCATTGTAAACTTAGCTTATAAATCTTACATTTAATCTCCTTATGAGCACTGACTGATACGGATATGTACACTTTGAAATGCCTATGAAATATTTGAGTAAAGATATTAAACAAGCAACTGTTTAGTCTGTTCTTAGCAGAGAAATTACCTTGAAATTAAAATGTAGCAGTTATTAACAGTTAAACCTTTTTAAGCAGGATATAACCTAGGAATCATAAAAGGAAAAAAAAAAACACATTCAATTGCATAAAAATGTAAAATGTTTTAGATACTATTTATTCTAGAATAACCAGGAAGCTTCTGAAAATTAGTATTAGGGCAAAACGCCCTAGAAGCACTAAGACATTACAGACATTTTAGCACTAGAGAAGGAACAAATTGGAGCATTTACAAAGAATACAGAAGTAGACATTTCAAGCCAGTGGAGGAAAGTGAAATTATTTAATAAATGTCTAGGATAAATGGAAATTTTGGAAAAAATCATTAATACTTAAAAAAGATTAAAGATGAATAATTTAAATAGAAGTTCTGAAAAATAGTATTAATTGTCTGGGAATGAAAATCTTAGCAGGAACCCATAAACCATTAAGAAAGAAATTAATTAATTTTTTATAATTAAAGTTTTTTGGTTTCTTATAACAACAAAAAGTACAGTAAACTGAAGATCAATACCAAACTCAGAAAACCTATCAGGAGCATACACGACAGAAAAAACACTAATTCCCATAAAGCTTTTGCATATTTAGTAAATAATGAAAAATAGGCAAGATGTATGAATAAGCAATGTATAAAATATTCATGCGGAACAAGAAACGTGTGAAGCAGTGCCTAAAATTAAAGAAATAAGCATCAAAACAAGATGCTTACCAGACTGAAAGGATTTTTAAAGTTTATTTGAAAAAATCCAAATTTATAAGAAATTGTAGAAATAACTCGAGTACAAAGTCCCAAGTTCAATCCTGGTATTAAAAAAGAAAATTTTTAAAAATCAACAAAGAAATTGTAGAAATAAAATAAAGCTTTCATATATCCTTTACCAAAACTCACCACTTGTTAACATTTTGCCGCATTTGCTTTGTCATTCTCTAGTACATAAGTTCTGAATAACTAGTATATTACACATCTGACATTTTTTTATTCTCAATCACTGCTCTGCACCTTTCATATTCCTTTACTCTTGCAGACCTACTATGATGGCTGCAAATTGGTGATTTTAAAAAACTATTTCCTAATTACATTGTTTCAAAATAACGGGAGTTTCTTTGTCCCTCATTGTTACTTGAATTATTAGCACTGGATTCATGGCTTTATTCTGCGTATGTTGATGAGGCCTTGAGTTCAGTCTTCAGAACCACCAAAGAACAGCACTGCCTTAGAATCCTCTGCGGTGATGGTGATGTTCCACAGCTCTATTATGGTCATAATTACTTATAAGTATAAAATTTATTAAAACTGGTTGACTATTACATTTAAAATAAAGTTTATTTTAGAAATATTCTTTATTGATAACTTTTTGAGGTCTGAGGTATTCATAATATCACAGGGTATTTTTATTATTAAAAAGCTATAAAGTCTTCTAGTTCTAGCTTACCTTCAAAATCAGTTTAATATGCCGTGAATAAACCTGGTGAGGAAACTTTTCATCATGGACTGGAATGGCTCCATGTAAGCGGCAAAAAGGTCACCACATGGGAATTAACACTTAAATCTATATTTGGTTTTCTTCTGTTTCGTTGGACCTAGATTCATATGGCATCACTCTGGTCTAAAGTGGTCCCTTGTCTAAATTTTAAAATTATCTGTAAACTCAGCAGCTCTGAGTTCACCATACACTTCTGTTAGAATAACTAGATGACTTGCACATTCATTCCTGTGTGTTTTCAGATTTATTCATTCTTGAAATAACATCTGCACTCACCTGAAGAAACTCTGAGTAAGCCAATTACCATAATAGCCGGGGGCAAAAGTTCAAATCTCCTCTAAATTCTTATGTAAGAATAGATATTTTGGAACACTATTTTCTTAACTTGATCATTTATTAAAGAATTGACTTCAGTGCTAGATTAACTGTAATGCTGTATCACTAATCTCTTTCTTGCTGGTGGAAAAAGAGAAGTGCAGTTTTAACTAGACTTTGTCAAGAGTTATTTTTATTTTCTGTTTTTATTTGATAGCAGATATTTTCTCACATGTTTTCATGTCTTCCTACTATCTCATGTTTCTATTAAATGCATTAGTATCAGAGTGGCTTATTCATAAACTTTAAACTTGGTTATCATAGCCACTTATGCAATATTTGGTTTTTAATAAGTATGCTGAAAATTCAGTACTCTGATAAGATTTAAATATGAATTTTGGAAGACTTCCTTTAAATTTTGGACACCATTGCTAAAATCACCATTAAAAGAAATATAATACAAAATTCAAAAGAAACAGTGCTGAGTGGTCAAGCAAATGCCTTCGCTTGTACTTAAGTGAAGAAATTGGACAATAAGAAAGGAGAAGGTAAGATGCAGCCATGAATAAAGTCCTATAAGCTATGAAGACCAACACTCAATAGAGCTTGACCACAAATGTGGTTCTTGATATTATAGTCCACCTTCTACCCCACCAACAACATAGGGTTACCAGGTAAAATACAGTATTCCTGCTTAGATGTAAAGAACAAACAGCAAGTAATTCATAGTATAACTTGTCCAATTTATGTGCTAAATCTGGAAACCGTGCTGGAGAGTGTCAAATGCAACATTTTAATTAATTTACCTAAACAACCTCATTATTATTTATGGTGTGTATCTAGATGCCCCTCCAGAATCTCATGTGCTCATAGGTGAGGCTTTGGGGAGGTGATTGGACCATGGACCTCATACTCATCAGTGGATGAGTTCACTGATCAGTTTATAACTGAATGTGAGGTTGGGAGGCAAAGCCTGGTGGAAGGAGGCAGTGACGTGGAGTGTGGTATCACCCACCTGTCTAAATCAGCCTCTGCTTCCTGCCTGCCGTGCCCCAAGTACTTCCTGTCTGCCATTCCACACTGTCTTGGAGCCAATGGGCCATGGACAAACTGAGCCAAAATAAATCTTTTCTTCTGTATGTTGTGGGTGTCAGATATTGTGTCTCAGTGATAAGAAAGTAACTTAAGACATTCAGCTAAATTAAAGGTTACCTATGTATTTCCTGAACCGTACTAAGTCAAATAATTTGAAGACTTCTTGACACATACAATATAACTGACCTTGTGTCCCTTCTCTGTTTTGAGATTTACACTTTTTTATGTTAAGTTTTTTGGAAACTTTCATACTCACATTATTCACAGTATTCACAATATTCACTCACAATATTCACATTATTGTTATGACGTATCTCATCTCCTGATAAATATTCTGAGTCTTCAGTGAGCATGAAAATAAGTCTGTCCCCAGAAAATCCATTTTCTGCATTAGAAGCAGCAGGGTAAGGATTTGAGTTCTGCCTACGCTGTAGACATCATGTGTTCTGTCACCATCTGAGCAAAGGAACAAACCACAGAGGTAGTGCTGTGTCCTTTGCTGGCTTCTTTGACTTTATGTCTTGTAAATAGACTTAAAAGATCTTAGCAATTGTGCCTGGCCTGGCAATTAGGTAATGTCTTTTTTGCTATTTCATCTTCTTCCTAACAGTTCCCTGACTTGGGAAAAGAGAAATTATGTGTGGCTTTGTAGTTTCACACGGAATGTATAGCAGAGTAGTTTGGTTCTCAGAGACTTACCCTGGTCTAATTCTCTCTGGTTACGTGCATGCTTGCACTATCTTTTTGTAAACTGACACTTTGGTATTTTTGCCCTAAACGTTGCCTTCTAGCAACTATTGAATCCTACTGAAAGTTTTTCTTGATTTCTTGGAGTTTTATTATGGTGTAATTTGGCTTGTTTTAAATATGAATTTTGAAAGACTTTAATTTTTGAACCCACTGCTCAAAAGAGCGATTAAAATGATCAAAGTACCATAGCTCAGAAGGAATAGTGCTGAATAATTAAGAAAACGCCTCCTCTAAAACAGATACATCAGTATAATGGAAGAGCTAGAAAATGCTAAACATCTTACAGTAGAGGGCATTAAAGACATGCTGAGTAATGAAGTAATGTTAGAGCACTTGGAAGGTGTCTGAGAGCTGAGATACTTAATGGAAATGTGTAAACTAAATTGACCACAAAATGAAATTACTGACAGGAATGCAAAGCACCAGAAACTCCCACAATGCAGGAAAAAGGCAAAAGCAGTCAAGATAAGAAGAGAAGCCAGCTATGTTGACACTCGCCTGTAATCTCAGCGTATAGGAGTCTGAGGCAAGAGTATTGCCGCAAGTTCGGAGGGCGGTCTAGGCTACATAGTGAGTTTAAGGCCAGCCTGAACTACATAGTGAAAGCCTTTCTCCAAAAGAAAAAAAGAGAAACTACAAGTCAGTTAGTCCTGGAGATACAATCTACACATAATGCAAACATCTGAAATATAGGATAATATAAAAGCTGAAACAATAATTAAGGAACTAATTGAAGAAAATCTTCCAGAGCTGAAAAACAGTAGGCCTACAAATGTAAAAGGATCATGGCATCCCTTTAAAATTTAATGAAGAAGCAACAGCTAGATATAAACCGGTGACTTTTTAAATTTCAAGGATGGTGGGGGGGGGAATCTCACAAATATCCAGACAGAAAAAGGTTACCTCGAGGCAAAAATCAGGCTGATCTCAGATTTTTTTTCTCTTGAATTCTAAATGGCAGGAGACAATGGAAAAATATCTGTAAAGTTTTAAGGAAAAATAATTTTGCACCAAGAATTATATACCCTGTCAAATTACTATTTCTGTATGAAGTTAATTCAAAGACATTTCAGGAAAGTATATCAACCAAGAACTTTTTCTGAAATTTTGCTGAATGATTTATTGTATCCAACAGAAAACGAGAACTTAAAGTGCCTGAAGGATAGGAAATTGTACAAAAAAATTCGTAGTAAATGTTAAAATTATTTAAGAAGCATAAAGTCTAAAATTATCACATAGGGTAATAAAACTAAATGTGAAAAAAGATTTTTTTTTTTTTAAGGTTTTTTGAGACATGGTCTCGCTTTGTGTTTCAGGCTGGCCCTGAGCTCAGCCTCAGACTCACATCACAGCAATCCTCCTGCCTCTGCCTCCCAAGTGCTGGGATTACAGGTGTGAGCCACCACGTCCTGAACTGTGGAACGTGGTACTGATGGCTGCTGGGTGTGAGTCTCCACGCCCAGTATTGTTATGTGGTTACCGGGGATCGAACCCAAGTCCTTGCACCTGCAAGACAGGCACCGGAACCACTGAGCTATATCCCCGGCCCCGTGAAAAAAGATTTTTAAACTAGATCTAGAATTATCAGTGTATGTAGTATTCAACTATCAACAAGAATGCCAAATAGTGTATTTGGGCAAATTAATACTGTTTTGGTTTTGCCATGCAGTAGTATAAAGATTTGTATTGTTAAACCAGATCTGTGTAAAATAAAAATACTTTGTCACTAAAGACAGGATAACTAAAGTAAAGATTCTGTTAATCTTACAAAATTGGAAAATGGTACAGTTTTATTTTGTTTAATTACAAAGGAAAAAACTAGCATGTTTTTCCCTAATGTTAATACTTATAGTTTAAGAAGAAAATTTCCAAAGCATGGGTTGGTGAAAAGTAAACAAAACCTTGTTTTATATGATGGATTGAAAAAAAAATGGTAGTTACTGCACTATATAGTACTTCTTATAAGTCAGTTTGCCTTGGATTTGGGAGTGAAAATTGAATACATTTCAAATTTTTAGAATTAAAAAGTGAAAAACTAAGAAAAACAGCAAAAGAAAAATGGCAAGGGAGCATTAAAATTAGCATGAAACACTTTACAGAGGTGAATTATCATACTGCTAAACCAGTTAAATTCACAGTGAAAAAAGGCCAGTCAAATATTGAGTTGAGGGCCAAAGATTTATTTTAGCTCAGTGGTTCCAGTGCCTGTCTTGCAAGCACAAGGGTCCGGGTTCAATCCCCCATAACCACATACAACAATACTGGGCATGGAAATCCAGGCCCACCAGCAATCAGTACCACATACCACAGTGCCAGGCATGGTGGCTCAGGAAGAAGAGGCAGGAGGATTGCTGTGATGTGAGTTTGAGGCTGAGCTCAGGGCCAGCCTGAACTACAAAGTGAGACCCTGTCTCAAAAAAATATTGAGTCAAAGGTAAGTTAATCAATTTCTGACCCACAATATTCACATTCATATAAAACAAATGTTAAGAGAATGGTCACAGAAATAGGAACATTTTTATTAGAAATATAAACATTATAAGACATTTTACATTAAGAAACTGGTAATATGGCATTCATATGTAATATCAAAGTTACATTTTAAAACATACATTTGAAACTAGTGCTTTTTATGTACTTATATTCATCGAATAATCCTTTAGTTAAAAATACGATTTTTTATCTTGGTATTTAGTTTTTAAGTTTTTTAAGGAAAACTGTCATTTCTTAAAATGTTTAAATCATAAATGTTTATATTTGGTGGGCTTTAATTGTATCATCTGTGGTTTTCTTTTTGTCCTTTTAAAGCTTTCCTCTGGCATTGTGTTAAACTTCAGTAACATTGTGGGGCAGAGTTTTGCACTATAACCTGAGAAAATATTGAGATAGTAAATGAAATGTGCTCATAGCTTTTTTTCTTTTATCCTGACCTAACTCTGAACAGGTAATGGAGAGTGAAGAGTTCATGTTACTTCCAGCCAATCAACTCATAGATATAATATCTAGTGATGAGCTAAATGTTCGCAGCGAAGAACAAGTATTCAATGCAGTGATGGCCTGGGTCAAATACAGTATTCAAGAGAGACGTCCTCAATTACCCCAGGTGAAAATAGATAGAAGTGCTTCTCTAAGAAAAATGCTTTCACTAGAGAAATCAATATGCACTTGTCTTGAAGAAATGCTGTAATTATCTCTCCCTTTTATCAGACTGTAAGAAAATCTGTTGCCAGATAATCAAGGGAGTATTAGAAGCATTTTGATTTGTGAACTTTTTGCTCCTTTGCTTCCTTTCTCTTTTGGATTCATTCTGTATTTGAGTTGTGGTTCAATTCAAAATGTAAATTCTATAAGATGAACAGAAGAAAGCAAAGACACTTCTTTTCCTGTATCATAAAATCCCACCACAGTTTGAAGAGATGAACAGGAGTCTGAGCAGATGCCAAGTGAAGTGTCTTAGGACTTACTCTTCTCCTTAGGCTCACACAGTAGTCCCTTCCTTTTCCACAGAGAACACAGTCCAAGTTACCCGGCAGCAGTCAGAGCCTTCAAGCCCTGTCTATGCTGTTCTTCCATGTACGTACCCACGGTAAAGTGTGATTTATAAATCAGGCACAGTAAGAGATTGACAATGATGAATAATAACACGGAACAGTGATGGCACCATATTGTAATAAAATCACTTAAAACTCAGAAATTATTTATTTCTGAAATTTTTCCTTTAGTACTTCTGCCAAAGTGGCTACCAGTAACTGAAACCACAGAAAATGAAATTATACATAAGGAGAGATGACTGTGTAATTTATCAGTTTAATAGCACTTTCTTCTGGGTACAGTTATAGAAAACCTTATAAGATAATGGTAAAAACTTAAAGTACCGTTGTGCTATTAGTGTGCTTTCAGTTTTCTAGTCAATCTATATTACTTAATTGGTAGTTAGAATAAACTTAAGTTTTAGTATTTATGCTTTCCATCCTTCTTCCTTGATCATGTTTAGTTAGATCCCTGACCACCCTGAAGCACAGTATGCGGCCATGGGTCTTGTCTTCTCTTAACTCTCTCTCAGCTGACGGTGTTTATTATCTCACAGGTGCTGCAGCATGTTCGTTTGCCTTTGCTTAGTCCAAAGTTCCTGGTGGGCACAGTAGGCTCTGACCCCCTCATTAAAAGTGATGAAGAATGCAGGTATGAGTGGCTCTGGCTGAGAAAAATCAGTAGCTGAGCATGGCTATTTAATTTAACCTCCTTACATAGTATTGCTTCTAAAGTATTGTATTTCTTAAGGCTAAAACTAAAGTATTCTTGTAATATATTTTTTCTTGTGGGATTGGGCCATGAGGAGGAAAAAGAGTGAGCTGAGTTTCCAGTGTTTCTGCCATTAGTTCATTTATGTGTGATGCTCATTTGTACAGAAGTAGCAATTAACAGATGCATTTCTAAGATTTTAGTGCAAACTTAGATTTGAAGAAGCAAATCTCTGCTGCTTTTACCTGAATATTTATAATAGCAGAAAGTATAACTATGCTGAAATCAAAGTAACAAGTGTATGAATGTCCCATCCTCATTAAGCATTAATCAGACTGTACTGATTCTGATGCAGAAATAATTTTTTGTATATGAAATCACTTTTAAAAGAAGATTTTTCTTGATACCCTAACCTCACTAATTATTAATTATGTGACCTCAGGCAAATTATTTTAATTTCTTTGTACTGCTGTTTCTTCAGCTATAAAGATAATAATAGTGCCTATTCTATGTAAATCTTTTGTGAAGATTAAATGAATTAATATATATTAAGAACTGAAAACTGGGGTTAGTAGCTGTACTGTCAGTACATTTTTTTCTTTTCCTTCTGGCTTGCTAAGTATTAGCTCTGAGATACTCTTTCAGGAACTTTTGACTGACTTTAACACTGGCTATTAGATCAAAATATTTTTAAGTATGGGAAGGTAGAAAAAACCCTTAATTATTAGCTTGCTAGGTGTGTGTGTGTGTGTGTTTAGGACAGATAAGTTTGTGCTAGTTTTAATATTGGCTACCATTCTGCCATTTATGATTTGGTTTGATTTATACTTGCTCTCCTTTGCCAACCTACATTTTCCTAAACTGTAATGAGATTTGACTGGCAATATGATGTAGGCTTTTATAAAAAGGCATTTTTTTTTTTCCTGCAGAGACTTGGTAGATGAAGCTAAAAACTACCTCCTCTTGCCCCAAGAACGACCATTAATGCAAGGACCAAGGACAAGGCCTCGAAAACCTATTCGATGTGGAGAAGTACTCTTTGCAGGTTTGAATCTTAATATACTATGACTAAGCCAAATATTTTCCCACATAATTTGAATAGTCATTTGAGCAGTGATGATACCCTGCTGTCATAAGAAAATGTTATAATAAATCATAATAAGTAGCTTGACCATTTTTTTGTAACAGGGATCAAACTCAGGACCTTGTACTTACCTGGCAAGTGTGGCACCACTGAGTAGCTTGGCTCTTAATCCACAGTCCAGAAGAATACTCTTCTTTATAGACATCTAAAAATATCATGCAGTCATCACAGGCATTAATTTATTAATATTTATATATCATTGTACAGGTCACTTCATAATTTCATTGAGTTGCCAAAAAGCCCTACATTAATTCTTATACTCTTTCTAGCTGTGCTGCCTAGGTGAAACCTGAAAGCTGGGGCTAGTAGCTGTATTGTCATTGCTTTGCATTGCTTTGTATTATTTTGCTTCTACTCTCTGCCCCTAAACCTTTGAGATCTTTCAATTTCAAATGCTTCCATTCTAGCTATGTAAAGTCAGATCCCTTGTTCATTGGAACAGTGGCTTTTTCTCCACTGTTTATTAAAATTTTTAGAGGAAGAGTATTCCTCATCCAGAGATCAAAAATGCCCCCACATCTTGTTACTAAAAATGTTTTGGATTTTGAAGCATTTCACATTTCAGATTTTCAAATTAAGGATGCTTAGCTAATAAAAAAAAAAAGAAAAGAAACCTATGTGAATAATCCAAAATTTGAGAAACTCCAAAAGCTGAAATAGTCCTTATCCCAAGAATTTCATATGAAGGATACTCAGCGTGCACTGGTTTGTTTAAGTTCCTTATTCATGGAGCTTTCAGGGACATGTCATATGGAGGCTTTTTATTTAAGCTTCCCAAGTTTCAATAAGGCAGTATTTTTCTTCAAGTATATTGTTTAACACAAACTGAAAGTTCCCGGGGCTGGGCTTCCATTTTGCTAATAATAGTGTGTAAGTCTTCGTGGCCTACCATAACCCAGTGCCATGGACTGAGTGGCTAAAACAACAGAAATTCATTTTCTGACAGTTCTGGAAGCTGGAAGTCCAAAGTCACAGCACTGGCAGAGTTGGTGTCTGACAAGGCCTGCCCCCTCACCTTGTTGTAGAGGGCACCTGCTCCTCTGTCCTCATGTGCCTCTTTTTTATGTGCAGAGGTGAAAAGGGAGAACTCTCTGGTGTATCTCCCTCTTCCAAGGACCCTAGACCTGTATGATAATGCCCCTGTCCTTAAAATTTCATGTAACTGGGCCGGGGATATAGCTCAGTGGTTCCGGCACCTGTCTTGCAAGCACAAGGACCCAGGTTCGATTCCCGGTAACCACATAACAATACTGGGCATGGAGACTCGGCCCAGCAGCAATCAGTACCACATACCACAGTACTGGGCGTGGTGGCTCACACCCGTAATCCTAGCACTCGGGAGGCAGAGGCAGGAGGATTGCTATGGTGTGAGTTGGAGGCTGAGCTCAGGGTCAGCCTGAACTACAAAGTGAGACCCTGTCTCATAAAAAAAAAATTTCATGTAACCATAATGGCCTTGACTCCAAATAGTCACGTGAGGCTTTGGTGCTTTAATACTAAAATGCTGAGGAGGGGCAGTTCTCTCTACAATACCCAGTTATGGCATCGTCATAATGCATAAAAAATCACCATGGCAGAAATAAAATAAACAAACTTTTCCTTTTCTTTCAAAGTCACAGGAAAATTTAAATTTAATTTCCTAAAAGCCTACTTTTTCCTTTGGTTTTGAAAAGCACCATTTGTAAAGTGATGTTTATTTGATATGGAGCCATATATTCCATTATAAAATTGTGCCTAATTAATGATTAGGCTATTTGCCTGATATGGAATGTTTTAAACCTTCATATTTTCAGCCTAATGCTATTCTAGAATTTAGGATGGTTTCCCTGTTAGTGAAATTCTATGTATATATCAATTACAGAATTCAAATTTAAGAAAAAGATGGCCAGGAATTTAGCTCAGTGGTTCTGGTGTCTGTCTGGCAAGTGCAAAGTCCCAAGTTCAATTCCCGGTACCACATACCACAATGCCAGGTGTGGTGGCTCACACCTGTAATCCCAGAACTCAGGAGGCAGAGGCAGGAGGATTGCTGTGAGTTCAAGGCTCACCTGGGCTATAGTAGTGAGTTCAGGGCCAACCTGAACTACAAAAGCAAGACCTTGTCTCAAAAAAAACCCAAAAAAAACTATACACAAAACTTGCTGAGATTATTAATTGATTATTCTTATTTAGTGTGTTTTTGCTTTTTTTTTTTTTTTTTTTTGAGAGAGAGTCATGCTATGTGGTTCAGATTGGCCTTGAACTCACTATGGACCCCATGCTGGCCTCAAACTCATGGGAGTCATCCTGCCTCAGCCTCCCAAGTGCTAAGATTACAGGTGTGCACTACCATGTCCATTTGAATATTTTTAATTTAAATAAAACTATAATAAAATAAAATGTATGTATCATATTGAGATTTGAAATAAAGTGAACTTCTAAATTTTGTCTAAAAGGAGCTCTTTTATTCTAATATAGGATGTTTTGAGTTTACCATACCTTTATGCTTCATTTTTTAAGCTACAAAATCTAGCTTTTGTAGAGATGATGTGAAAGAAAAATAAAGTAGATAAACCAGGCATGGTGATGCACACCTACA
>PVIR01011911.1:0-45981 GCA_004026965.1 Petromus typicus | reverse complement strand
TACCTCCTCCTCTTTTTCTCTTTTCCTTGTATGTATTCTCAGTCTTTCTTATACAAGAACAGAAAAGAATAGGGGATGGAGAGAAATTATGAATGATTAATCAAGAAAAAGCTAGTACTCTCACAGGAACTCAGTTATATTAATGAGTGTATAAGAAGTACAAATGGCACAAATGAGTCATTGGTGCAACTGGGATACATAACACGGTGACCTGTATATCTTCTAATAGATTTTTACTTGCAATTATAATTGCAAGATTCAGACAAGAATTCCTCTTGTAGTTGAAACTAATGCAGTGAAATCTATCAGAAAGGCAACTTAATTTCTCAGTAATAAAATAAATAATAATGCACTTCCATCTAAAGTATGACACGTTTGTACGATTGAAAATTAGACAGTGGATATCATAAAAGGTAAGGATAAGGGGCATGGCTTCTGCACCTTGTGTCTCTCTACCTGTGTAACTGGGGTTAAAGCAGCAGATCTCTTAGCTTGTTTCCACCTTTACAAAAGTAGGGAGATAAGACTGGATTGTCTTTAAGAGTCTTCTAGTCTTCACATTTTAGAAGCATCAGGAAAATCTAATTCAAATTCCATAAACAAAAAGTGTGTGATTCTATAAACTACAGAATATAATCACATCATTTCAATACCAGAGCTACAAGGTTATACAGGCAAAGAAGACTCCTCTCATTGATCAAAGACCTTATAAAGTACTGTTCTTGGAATGTTCTTTAAATTAGATGATCATAATTAATTTTTAGTTGCAATAAACAATCTTAAGAGTTGAGATTCAGAGTCGAGAGGGTCAGTGACAGCACTCTGCAAAATGAGTGATGGGCAGCATGCAGAGGTAAATACATTTTGGAATCTCATGCTACACACATGCACACACACAAAGAAAAATTCAGGATTCAGCTAAACACATCACAGACTGGCTCTACAGTGATGTCACGGTATTTATTCTGGATGATCTATTGCAAGCATGTGGGTGTGTGTTACTAAAATTCAGAGAAATAAAATGTGTATCAGAGAAATAAAGTCCTATCCCTGTCTTACGGGAACCCTTAAAAGGAATAACTAAGGTGCCTTCAGCCACAAGGCAAACTCCCTCAAGGAAGTCATTCCTTTCAGCCTTTTGCACAGATGCAAACTTCAAAGAGCAAGAGATGGAGGTGGTGGACTGCCTTCACATAGAGAGAGGTATTGACAGTGCTTATCAGAGCCTGGACTACAAAGCACAGTAAAATCTACTCTCCCCTAAAAAGTTCAACTCGGGTGCAGATATGAATTCTCATATTTGTAGAACTAGTCATAGTAGGCAGGAAATTTAAGGGCAAAGTTTTCCTCTTTAAGCGGGAGCGTAGGAATAATGATGGTAGTTGGAAATGCATGTGACTCGTTAAGAAAATACACTCCTCATTATCTGCCAGATTCTGAAGTTATTGGCTGAGGCATAAAAATCATAGCCTGAACAGCTTTTCTTAAAATTACTTAGCTTTCCTCTGCATTCCTATTCCTACATAGGGGTATTTCATTTCTATCATTACATACTTGGGAATCCTAAGGAAAAATCTCCCTAAGAGGTCAAAAACAAACATCAATTTGTAGGATTTTATTTGGAGAGAGGATTCAATAAGAGAGGTAAAGCCAAAGGACAAATCTCACTAAGTTATCTTAATACTCTTATTATCTGTTTACAGGAACACAGGCTTACTAGTGTTATCAGTTATGATTGTGTAGATCCAGGATGTCCCCCAAAAGCCTCAGTATTTGGGGGGAGACTAGATCACTGGGGCATTGTAATCATTAGTGGACTGGTCCACAGATGAGTTCAGCAGCTGGGTCAGAGGTGGCTCATGGAGGTGCCACCTGGAAGGGCATATCAACCTCTCAGTCTCCTCCATTTTCTCCCCACTTCTTGGTCACCATGATGTGAGCAGCTTTGCCTCAGCGTGCCCTTCCACTGTGTGCTTTCTGCATTTGAGCCTGCCATTCTTGACTGAAACTTCTCAAACCAGAAGCCAAAATAAATCTCCCCTCCTTTAAATTGTGGATATTGGGTCTCTTGTCCCAGAATGGAAAAATGACAAAGATATCAATCTCATAATAAAGTGGTACATTCTATTCTTCATGTATATATTACGATATATCATTTTATATTATTTCATGTTGAAAACCATTTTTAAGACACTCTGCTTCTCAATGTGACTAAATTTGTCTAAAGAAAAGTAAATTGTTCACCTACTGTGGAAATGTTTAGGATGAATTTAAAAAGCAGAAAATTTTAATTTATATTAAATAACTTCTCAACTTGCAAAATATCTTTGCTTAGGCCTCACAGATTGGAATGTCACTTCATTACTTTCTGTCTCCACTATTTGATTTTTATAAATACTACACTGGAGCCTAAAAAAAATAATTCCTTATACTCTGAAAAGTAGAATATCAAATACACTGTAGAGATATGAGCATAAGCTATAAAGTGGTACCTTTGTTATAGATTTGTACTTTTACTATGGAGTATCATAAAGGCTTATCCCCTGGAAACCTCTATGAATGTCCATTTAATAAAGATTAAAAAATTGAAAGAATGAAGAGTGAAAAGTATAACACCTTTGTTCTCAGTTTTATGGTTCTACATTTTAAGTGTTATTTTTATCTCTTTTGTACTTCAAAAAATCCACAAATCCAAAGGCATATTCTACTTCACCGTGATATTTCTTCAAATTCCATCATCATCAACCTTCTCTTCCAGCACCATTTGTTTTTGTATTCAACATAGAATAGAAGTTCAGAGAATGTGAGAACAGGCTGTACTATCCTAGGACCAATTTCAACGATTACTAATTGTCAGGTATCCCACACAGAACTCTGGATGGTACCGAAGGGAGTGGTATCTCACAAAATAAAATCAAGGGCTCAACAAGCTTCCCAGAGTGTGAAGAAGTTCAGTTCTTTTTGACATTCTCATGCCTGGAAAACCAAGTATGATTTTCTGAAAAATATATTACTTATGTGACTATTGCTCTACAAAGAAACCTACTGTTACATAAACCAAGTACTGTTCAGAATTTGTTTTTCAGGTTGGCTTTAGTAATTTATACAAGATTTAAGTATAAGTACTTTTAAAAGGATAAATTGAATGTGACATAGGATTGGCTCCTTAGTTTTATGTCTTCCAAACAGGGAATCTAAAACACATCAAGAGTAACCAGGTATTCTTTTCTTTACAATAGAATTCTTTCAAAATTAATTGCTGGATTAACAAGAAATGATTTCAGTTATTTTTTCCTGATAGCGTGTTTATACATATCTGCATATTAGAAAATTAAAGTTTAAAGAAACTTTTAAAAGCAAAATGAAGCCACAGAAATACTTTATTTGATAAAAGATATGATGTACCTGTGCATGAATAGTCATCGATTCTGATGTATCCGGTTTTGCAGATGCACATAAAGGAACCCGGGGTGTTGACACACATGGTATTCTCCCGACAGTAATGACGTCCTTCAGCACATTCATCAATATCTGTGAGGAGAAAGGAGAGCAAAGAGGTCAACAGGAGTAGGTAATATTTCACAATTTATCTAGGATTTCCTTTGGTGAGAATAGAGGAATCATTCTGAATTAAGTAGATTTTTAAAATATCTCCCTTAGGACTGGATAAAAAAGCTGTGGTTCTTCTAAAGAATGAAGTATTACTCCGCAATAAAAATGATAAGTTTGAATCATTTATACTTAATATTTTTAATCATTTATACTTAAATGGACATACCTTGAGGATATCCTCATAAGTGAAATAAATAGGTCACAGATAGGTAAATATCGTATCTTTTTTCTGGTATGAGAAAATAAAGATGTAAATGAATTCTAGAATTGTATGTTATATATTGTGAAATACAAAATACTCAAAGTGTAATAGGGTGAAGGGAGGAAAATAATGAGATTATAACAAAAAAGAAAGGAAACAAACTGTATGTATATAGGAGGGTGGTAGGGTGGGTAGGGCTATGGCAAAAAATGAGAATTAAGTTGTGTCTTATACTGGTACAAATACCCATTGTGGCGTGCAATTATGATGTGTATATGTAATGTACCAATAAAAATTTCAATTAAAAATAATCTCCCTTAATAGACATGCTTGATGTTGAAATGTTAGAAATCATACGAATTTTCTAACCTACTCTATATACTTCCAAATTCACTGCTTATTGCTATATATGGGGAGACAGTGAAAGAGGCAAATAGAATTTAAATTATTTCACTCAAATATACAAACCCAGTAACACATAGTTTATTAAATATATAAGTAGAGACATAGCTGCCATAGTAAGTTTCTGAACAGAGACAAAATTATAAGAACCTAATAAAGGTGAAAATTCATAAAACAGTATAGTAAGATATCATATTAAAGATTTTACACAGTAATTGACACACCAAGTTTTGAGCATAAAAACTTACTGATGTTAAGCGATAAGAGGCACGAGTACTAATTGTGAAGAATGTGAATTTTGACAATAAAACTATCCCCATTTTATAGCATCTCTCTGCCTGGAACATAAAGCTTTTGGAAGGCATTTTAACATTATACGATAATTTTTATGAAGGGTTTTAATGTATTGGCCAGACAATTTATTTCTCCTCCAACAGTCTACTTCATTGAATTCATGTGATGGTTCCAATAATGTACCACTGACCTCACTTACAGTATCAACCAAATTGATCAACAGTAGCAGCTGACGAGGTGGCCAGCCCCAATTGCCCATGTCATTCATAAAAGCCTAACCATGTGCTCAATTTGAGAACCTCAAAAAAGTAGTGGAAATCATTCTAGGAACCTGTATTTTAGAAATGTTTAGCTCTGCGTAGTCATCTGGGCTACCCATTATTTTATAAATGGACAACTGGAGGCCTAGAGAGACTCAGTTTTGCATTCACTCAGGCAATGTAAAAATTCCAAACCTTACCTTAGAGTTCAGAGCTCTTAGGATTAGTCTCTGCTTTTCAGCTGCACATCCTATGGCCTTTTTTTTTTTAGACAGGGTCTCACTTTTGTAGTTCTGGAGGGCCCCACACTCAGCCTTGAACTCACAGCAATCCTCCTGCCTCTGCCTCCCAAGTGCTGAATTAAGTAGTATTTTTATGTAGTGATACTGATTGTTGGTGGGTGTGAGTCTTCACGCCCAACATGGTGGTATGTGGTTACCTGGGATCAAACCCAGGCCCTTGCACTTGCAAGGCAGGTGCCAGAACCACTGGGCTAAATCCCTGGCCCCCCAAGGCCTTTTCCTCCCTTCTGGCACCCTGGGTTTCCAATCATTCTTTGAATGGGTCATGTTCTTTTGTGTTTCTTCATCTTTGCATATGCTGGTCGCTCTTTGCATATGTCCTGACATTACTCCAAGGAATCTTGTTCACCAGTGTATTCATTTCCTTCTAGTGAAAATTTACTATCCAACTGCAAGTCTTCCTTTGTAGTGCTCACTTGGGGCTGTGAAAGTGTTTCCATTATTACTTCATTTAGTTATATTTTATTATTTATGAAAGTTATTTGTCTCCAAAAAATTATATATATTCTGCAAGGTAAAAGACAACAGCCCCCTCTATCTCTCATCTCTCTGTCTGTCTGTCTGTCTCTCTCTCTCTCTCTCACACACACACACACACACACACACACACACACATTTTTTTTTTATATTAAGGATTGAACCCAGAGCCTTCAACATAGTAGATAAGTGCTCTCTAATACTGAGCTACATTTCCAACATCTTATTAGTGTATTTTAACTTTGTCTATTACATTCATTTGGAATGGCTGTTAACTAGAAAATCATTTTAAAATTTATTTTAACAGATCTCTGAGTAATTAAGGTCACCTTGTACAAAATAAGGAATACAATGGGTATTGTACAATCAGATTTTAAAATAAACTACAAACCATAATTATCAAAATAGCATAGTGTTAACATAAAAACAGACATACAGACCAGTGGAACCAAACAGGGAGACTGGAAATAAACCCATGCATCTACAGTCAAAGGACTTTCAACAAAGATGCTATCTCACAAATAAGAAAGCAATTAAGATTGAATTGCAGAAGACAGAATTTGGTGCTAGAGTCCAAAGAGGGGTCCTGGTTGTGACTGTACCTGACCCCGTGGTTCAGGAGCCCTTGCCATTGGCTTATGGGCAGAGATTGGAAAGGTTCAGAGATACCAACTGAAAAAAGTAGAGCTGGAACAACTTAGGTTGTTCTTTATGGGAGATTCTGGTCAGAGATCAGAAGAACAGAAAGCTGACAAAGACCAGGCTGAGGCGGTGTCTGCTGGGAAGAAGAGCTGATGTGGCCACTAGACCTCAGATGATGTGTGTTATGCCCTGGCAGAAAGTTTGCTCATGTCAGAGACTTTGCTTGAGATTGACATTAAAGTCAGCAGATTAATTAATCTGTTAGAAGAAATTTCAAGCCACTCTAACATTGAGGAAGTGGGATAGCTACTGTTTGGAGGTTTTAGCCAGATTTATGTTGAGAATCAAGAGCAAAGAGCCCAACAGAATGATCTAAACATTTTAGTTTGCACAGAAAAGCTCCAGTAAAGTAACAGCCTGAAAAGCTGGAGCAGAGGAGATTTTGATTAGTGAGAAGGAGGAGGAAACTACAAAGGGTGGCCTGCGGGCATCACAAGAAGCAGTAGTTCTGTGCCCTTTGCAGCTTCCAAGTGGCAGAACTGAAAGACTTTGAGAAGGGAGCTCCAGAGTACTACGTTCCAGAATGGAAGTGGTCTAGAGAAGCTGATCCTCAAGACTTAGTTCACAGGCACTGGATCCCTCCAGCCAAGACAGAAGAAAGCTTGGCCTCTGCACCAGCTGGACCTTGCATCATCCACATGGTGCTGATTTTAGATGCCTGCAGGATGTGAGAGTTGTGGGGTCAGGAAGGTTTCCACCCAGATTTCAAAACAAAGCTCAGGAGGCCATGCAGTGTGTGTGCCCTGAGACCACAGTGTGTCACGTTGTATGTGTGAGTCAAAGGTGCAGTGGGGACCTCAGAAAGTTGGAGAAGCCAGGAATATGGGTCATCCAAGGAGAGCTGCAAGCAGGGAGTCACACCAGCCAAGGAGAGGAGCCACGGGAGCTATAAGCACCGGCAGGGCCAGAGACGTGGCCACAGAGGCCCTTTGGAGTTGACAACTTGTCACAGATCATCAGAGAAGCGGGGAGAAGTGTGAGACTTAATGTTTGCCTACTGGATTTTAGTCTTGCTTTGTTCCCATTCCTTTGTGTTCTTCCATGTCTAACTTTGGAAATGGAAATTTCTATCTTGTGCCACTGAATGTTGGAATCGTTTAACTTTTTAAAAATTTGACCAGGGGGGCCGGGGAGTTAGCTCAGTGGTTCCGGCGCCTGTCTCGCAAGCGCAAGGACCCGGGTTCGATTCCCCGGTAACCACATAACAATACTGGGTGTGGAGACCCACACCCAGCAGCAACCAGTACCACATACCACAGTGCCGGGCGTGATGGCTCACGCCTGTAATCCCAGCACTCGGGAGGCAGAGGCAGGAGGATTGCTGTGATGTGAGTTGGAGGCTGAGCTCAGGGCCAGCCTGAGCCACAAAGCGAGACCCTGTCTCCAAAAACCTAAAAAAAAAAAAAAAAAAAAAAAATTTGACCAGGGGCTGGCAGCTGAGTTTGCCTTAAATCTTAGAGGACTTGGATTTTTCAACATTGATGAAATTGTTAAAACTGGAAAGTCTTGGAGATGGACTAAATGGCGTTTTGCATAAAAGGATGCACATTAATCTTTGGAGATTATAGGGTGGAATGTTATGATTTGTGTTTAGATGTTCCCCCCAATGCCTCAGGCAGTTAAAGGTGGGGCCCTCTCAGATGTGGTTGGATCTAGAGTACCTGAGACTGGGATGCATTTATGAATAAAAGTGTGAGCCCTACCTTCCCTATGAAATCTGGATAAGACAGAAAGAGCAGGAAAATTCTTGGATTGCCTTTGAGATCCAAGGCATTTCCAAGTTTGTTACTCTCACTGTCTTCTGGGAGCTAATTTCTGCCTGAAATTTCACAAACTGAGTGAAGTAAACATTTTCTTTATCATTTCTCTACTGTGTAAAGCTGAAAGTATAAATGAGTCCCAAAATATTCAATAAGTGTTATGAAATAAGAAGAAAATCTTCAAAGAGGAAGTGGCAGGGGGACAAGGGAAAGCAAAGAAGGGTAAGAAAAAATTTGAAAGTAAAAATAAATGAAAACAAAGCCCACATAAATGAAAGGTGGATGGGCTAAAGGAAGGGTGAGGGAGTGAGAAAAAATAAGAACCAAGATATATCATGTGGAGCTACAAATTCTCAATGATGAATGTGACCATAATGTATGCTTAAAATATATCAATAAATTCAATTAAAGTTAAATAAGTATTTCCCCCCTTTAACTCTGAGTGTCAGCTATTTTGTCTTAGTGATAAGAAAAATAATTAAAATAGATTAAAAGAACACATATTGGAAAAGATATACTTCTTAATAAAAGGTGAGGGTAGAATTGGCTACCCACATGCCGAAGAATAAAAAAGAGTGATAAATCTACCTCTTCATATTTCTTAGCAATAAACCCAGCATGTCTTTGAGATACAAACCATTGAAATCCTGTTTTCATCAGCTACAAAAATCAATAAAGACTTAAATGCAATACAAAAGCACTAGAAGAAGTCAGGGTAATTACTTAAATTAATTAATACATGAAGCGATTTTATAGGTAAGACCCTGCAAAAGCACAGGAGAAACAAAGACAAAAGGTGGCCAGTGGGATCAGATCCAACTAAAAAGTTTGTGCACAACACAGTAAATAAATAACATACTACAGAGACAACCTACAAAAAGGAAGACAGTGTTTCTAAACTATTAACTTGATGAGTGGGATATCCAGCATATATAAGGAACCTCAAAAATTCAATCAGAAAACAAAAATAAAAAATATCTAGATGGATATTCTTCTTCAGAGGAGGACATCCCCAAAGAGCTGCATCTATGTACTAAAATTGTAAAGTTGCATAAATGTCATTTCTGTTTATACATACAGATGCGCAGAGGCCTAAAATAGGCATGAATAAAAAGTAATCCTGTGGAAAGTCATGTTCAAACTTAGTCCAGGGTGTATTTTAGTTCTAAGTCCAATCTGAAGACTTAAATGAGTCCAATTCTTTTAACTTAGTTGAATTCTCCACATACTTACTGTCTTCTGCCAAGAAAGCATTTTGTGGGCCGAAGATTTAGCTCAGTGGTTCTGGCAACTGCCTTGCAAGCACAAAGTCCCAGATTTGATCCTTGGTAACCACAAATAATAACGTCAGGCATGGTGACTCACACCTACCAACAATCAGAACCACATACCACAGTATCGGGCATGGTGGCTCATCTCTGCATTCCTGGCACTGAGGAGTTGAGTTTGAGGCTGAGTTCAGGACCAGCCTGAACTACAAAGCGAGACCCTATCTGAAAAAACTGAAAAAAGGGCCAGGGGTTTAGCTCGGTGGTTCCGGAGCCTGTTTTGCAAATGCAAGGGTTCAGTCCCCAGTATCCATGTACAACAACACCAGGTGTGGAGACGACTCACACCCACCAGCAATCAGTACCTCATACCACAGTGTCAGCCATGGTAGCTCGTGCCTGTAATCCCAGCACTTGGGAGGCAGAGGCAGAAGGATTGCTGTGAGTTCAAGGCTGAGTTCAGGGCCAGCCTGAACTACAAAAGTGAGACCTTGTCTCAAAAAAAAAAAAAAAAAATCATTTTGTTGGTCCTATGCGGATGGATGAAAGGGGTAGAACCACAGTCCCACATGCATAGTATCAGAAACCGATTCTGCCTCGAGAAAACCATCTATGAAACAGGAAGAACTACACAAAATCGACGTGGAAACCAAATGTCAGCATTTAAACATGATCTGAACACGCTACAGACCCCAAGATTCAAGCAAATGCTAATTGCTAGACTATGTGGTCTCTAATGTTTCTTCCAAATTTTAGTACAAAAAAGAGACAGAAAATAGATCCTCACTGAAAGGTGTTGTACAAGTCCAAGAACACGACGATCACATCATTGTCATCTTGTCTAGCTCTGTGCTTTCTAGTTTTTAAGATAGTACTTCACAAGGCAGATTTTTTGAGAGAAGTAGCTCTAGAAGTTCATGGTTTTCTGAAAACAAAGTGCATGTGGTCAAATACGTTTCAGAATCACTATCTCCCTCAGGTTCTTCCTCTTCTTGTCCTAAAACTTTATCTCAGTAAATTAGAAGCTCCAAGATATCTAGTTATTTTAAAAAATGTTATTCATTAATCTAAATTTTTATAATGAACACACAGTGTCTTCCAAGTACTGCATTAGCTAATGAAGACAAATTCTACTAATATGTATGTTAATTCATAAAATATCTTCTCAGCTTGATTATGTCTCTTGTCAACTCTTGAAGTGTATCCTTTTACCAACTCCTGTGAGATGTATGTCAGTGTCAGCTTCCTTAGCTTCTCCTTCCAAATGCTTTAATGTCCCCATATCACTACAAAAAAGGTGTCATATTTACATCTGTGTTTAACATTTGTATTTCTAATGTGAAATATAAATTTGGGAATGTATATACAACATGAGCAATTTCATAACTCTGCTCTCTCTCTTCCAATTAGAGGAGCCAATGAGATATGTAAGAAGCCAGGACTTATTTACATGAATCATATGATATAGGTCATCATTATTTACATGAATCATAATGATATGAGATCTTACACACTACATGACACAATATATTAAAAATCAATCAATAAATAAATCCAAGAAGGATGGGTATTAAAAGGAAGATTAGTGACTAAGAGTACAAGCAGCCAAGGACTATGTAATGGTAGCACTCGGTTTTGAGTAGACTTAGAAGAAGAGATAGGCTCAGAATCGAAGGCTTGTATAATTATGGATGAGCTGTCATAAAAAAAAATGCGTGGTCTATGATAATCAAATATGAGCTAAATATTGTAGAGATTCCAGTCGAGGGTAGATAGTAGACACTGCAAAAGGATGAAATATTGAGGAATATTTTAATAAATCACTTTATTAGAATTTATATAGGAAAATAACAGAAATATAGGTATGTGATAGGAGATACAATGTAAATGTACTTGAATATGCCACAAATACAAAGTGGGCACTTTATTTACAGCGATATGAAGACATGCAGCATTGGAAAAAGGAAACAGAGGTGATATGGATAAGTACATCTCATAGGAGTTGATAAAATGTATAACTGAGTTGATAAGAGAGGTACAATCAAAGTGAGAAGACCATTTATCAACTAATAAAATTGACATTTAGATGATTAGTAAATATAAAGTAACCTCTTGAGTCCCAGTTTCTCCATATTTCTCATAACTATCTGAAAATATCCTATTTATGTTGCAATATAACTGATATTTACCTATTTCCATTGGAATATAAGATTCAGAAGAGAATGGAGCTTGTCTAGAAAAATGACTGGCCATAGCTAAATATCTGTGGAATAAATCAATAAATCTTATTACTGCTTTTTCCCTGAAAGGACAAAAGGGAAAGTATTGTTATTCAAACCATCCTGGTGTGAGGCTCCCCTTGGCAGGACTGCACTGTCTTCTGCTGCCTGCCCATTTACTTGGACATGGGATTCCTGTATGAGCAGCAAACGTAAGCCATGCTGGTGAAAAGTCTTTTATACAGAAGAACACAGGGCTGGAAGTAAAGAAGCCTGGACTCTGGACCTGGCTGTGTTACCGACCTGACACTCATTTCATCTCTCTGGACCTAAATTTTAGCATCAAGGGATAATTTTAAAATTAGTACCAACCTCCAAACTTTGAAAATCGAACAAAGAGAACATAGTCTGTACTTTGTAGTGGTTTTTGGCTCTTCAGGATTTTGTAAGATATACAGTAAATTCTGCCAAACTTAAAAAGAACAAATAAACTCTATTCCTTATACTTGCACAACTTCTTTTGCCCCAGGGGATTTCGAACTGGTCTATTTAAAAAACAGGATCTTATAAATTCTCTTTTATCCTATGTGAAAGCTGAGGCTCACTCTGTAATTATTCAGAATCATAGATTTTTAGATCTGAGAGGAATTTTAGAAATCTTCTAACCTAATCTCAATAGTTCACAATTGTAGAGACAGAAGCACAAAGGAGACAAAGACAAACTAAAGAGGAGGCAAGGATCAGATCACAAGCACTTGTGAGTCACACTAAATAATCTGGATTTTGTCCTATTTTTGTGAAATGGCAAAGATGTTAGGAAGGGATTAATAGAATGACAACTGTGGTTTTCGACGATCCTCTAGCAGAGGTTTCAGGCAGTCAATGACCATCATGTTTAGACCTAGGCCCCAAACTGAGATTCCTTTTAGCCTATGGCCTCACCTAGGCTAAGCTCAGAGCCAGGGGGCACTTGACATGATGCCCACGGGTCTCTGCTTCCTGAAACAGTTCACCTTATTAGAGTTTGGATGTCAATGATATTTTTCTAAAGCACTGTGTATTTCTAAAACTATAGTATTTATACAGTTCTATCCTGTAAAAGATTTCCATTAGCATGTTTTTTTTTTATTTGTTTGGTTTTTTGGGTTGTTTTTGTTTTGTTTTGTTTTGTTTTGTTTTGTTTTGTTTTGTTTTGTTTTTAAGACAGGGTCTCACTTTGTGGTTCAGGCTGGCCCTGAGCTCAGCCTCAAACTCACATCGCAGCAATCCTTCTGCCTCTGCCTCCCAAAGGTTGGGATTACAGGCATGAGCCACCATGCCCAGCACTGTGGTATGTGGGTACTGGTTGCTGCTAGGCGTGAGTCTCCATGCCCAGTATGGTATGTGGTTACCAGGGATCGAACCCGGGTCCTTGCATTTGCAAGACAGATGCCAGAACCACTGAGCTAACTCCCCGGCCTTATTAGCATGTTAATGAACACTAATGCCTTCTTTCTTGGCCAGTGAAATACTGAAGTCATAGAGTTCAACTGCAAGGCCTCCACATATTGAAGAATAATACAGATCTACATGGGTTATTGCTAAGTCTTAGCTCACCAGCTGTGAAATACTGATGCAGCATAGTTGGCAAAGAGATCAATAACTGAATTCACAAACCAGGAAATAGGCTAACTTCTGAGAAACTTAATTCTGGAAAGAGATTTGAAAGTAACATTTGGAAAGATAAGAGAATTTATAAAAATATAAATTTGCAAGTCTAAGTAGGCAGCTCAGCGAAACATCAGTAAAGAATAGATTAAAATGTTGTTTACAAATAAGTCTCCAATGAAAGGAATTATCAGCATTCATATGTTTTAAAGTCAGTGGCATCAATGGGTTTGTTTACTAAAGATTAATTTTTATGTATTAAAAGCTATCTCCACAGAATGTCTGATTGAAACATAACTGAAACGAGGATATTTTTCTCTGACATCTCAAAATAATGGTCTCAAATTTTCTTCCTTCATTTTTTAATTCAGTTATTATAAACCATATGTATACAGTAAGAGCACTGCTTAACATCAACATTCTTGCTGTTCATGATAGAACATATTATTTCTGACTTAAGATTCTTGAATTAACAGTAGAAAAATACGAGACAGGAATGAGAGTGAATCATAAAACAATGCCTATGAGGAGGATGAGAGAACCTGAAATATTATGAAACGGAGAACAAATTAATGTAGACTTTATGTATGTCATATTTCTGAATTCCTGCTCTGTCCATGGTACTTAGATACCTCACATCCTCAACATGGTCCCCAGTATACAGATGCAAGATCTGACCTTGCAGGATCTGGCCTGGTGTCTGACAAGAGAAACAAGTAATCATAAATGTAATGCAAGTTAGAAACACGTGCCACACAGTGGCTAAAGGAGAAGTAGAGCTCTCCCAGTGAGATGACAGGAAAGAGAACATCGTCAACAGGGTAAGTGCAGAAATGCTGGAAACTGAGAGCATCTGGTATGACTGAAGAGTAACACAGCACTCAAGGGTACTAGTTCAGAAAGCAAGGGGCTCTTTTGTGTGGAAGTTCTGGAAACTATGTAAGAGTCTAGTGTTATCCCATAACCGGTGGTAAAACCCTAAAGGTTTATTAGTCCATTCTTAATACATCTTATGTCCACAAGCTATGAAATTGAGAAGATATGATAGGCTGTACATTGAGAGTAAATTATTTCCTCCCAGCCACTCAGCTTTCTCACCTACTCCTAATCCCAGGACAACCATTGGTACCAAGTCTTTGTACAACCTTCCAGATAGCTTATGCCTGTACAAGCATAGAGGTAGGGGTGTGTGTGTGTGTGTGTGTGTGTAGGCGTACTTTTTCTCTGAATGGTGTTTTGCAGGGCAATGAGACTACCCGAAGTGTTGAGCAAGAACTTTTTAACTTCAGGGTACAGGATGAATTAGAGATGAATAAAATTAAAGTTAGGAGGAAGTTCACTTAGTACTCTTAGTTCTTATATCTATGGCAGCACAATGTTGAGGGAGTATAGCAGATTTTCTTACTGCATGTAATTTAAAATCACTTGTATTCTGGAATTGACTGGGTGCATGTTGCTTAGAGAGAAAAGCTCTCAAAGATGACTTTTTCCTTTTTCACCTGAACATATAAGCAGGTCTCTACGCGGAAAGCTAAAGGAATGCATTTGGGTTAGAGAAGAATGGTTTTTGATATGTTAAAACTGGTGTGTTTATGAAGCAGACACATTCAGCAGGCAGTGAGTGATGTGGGCCTGGAGCTCATTCAGCTGTGACAAGTGAGCTGGACATCAAAGTCTGAGTCATACACAAGCAGAAGGCAACTAATGTCATGGTGCGATCCAACATTAGCCCAGCAGGAAACAGTGGATGAAGAGGATACAATTAAAATGAAACCCTGGGGAATTTAATTTTAAATATTCAATAAAGAAAATAACTGAGTAAGACAGCTTAGAATAGGTAGCAGCCAAACTGGAAGACTGCTGGAGGAAGATGAATGTCAAAATGACCAACCATCATGTATAACACTTTTTAACTTTGGGGAAATCCCTGTCTCCCCAACACAGATGTCACAACTCAAATGTTTAGTCTCCTGAGAAGCTGGTATGTAGGTTTGTGATCTAGGACTATTGACCGCATGTACAACTTTATTTCAGGACAGAACTTCATAAGCAAAGTTGTGAAATCTGGTGATGGTGGTGGAGAAGACATTCGGCATTCAGAGAGGCAGCGGCAGCTCCTGGGGTCCACGCCTGGATGGCATCAAGGAGCACTATGCATGTGAGTGTGGATGTTCACACCAACAGCCAAAGTCAGTGATGTCTCTACCCAGAGGGATAGTCTTGTCTTAGTTGAATATCATCTACATCTAGCCTCTAACATATACTATAACCTAACTCTCATTCTTAAATATACTGCTTTTCTGATTAGACTATCAGAGTAAATTCTGCTGTTTGCAAATCAGAACTTTGACCCACAGAGTGTAGCATCATCAATACAAGATAAATAAATGAAGAGGTGATTGATGTAATGAGTTGTTACCTAGAGATCAACCAAGATATAGACCAGAAAGTATCTTCTCTAAAAACACAGACATTATTAGGGACCTCTGTGAGGGTAACAAGGAAGGGATATGGCTGGAAAACCTAGACTGAATAGGTAAATGAGAGTCTCTGATACAAAGAAATGAAAATACTAAGAATACAATGACTTCAAGACATTTATCAATAAAGGGAAAATGAGAAGTAATATAAAAGCTAGAATGGTTATGGGCTTAAAGGAGAAACTAAGCATTTAAGTGCTGATGGGAACAAAAAATCAGCTTTCAAGAGGAGTTTGGGTATTAATTAGAGAGGGTTTTCTCAGAGGCGAGGAAGACCTGATGCTCCGTTCTCAGATGGCCCCATCACTCCTGGAAGCAGATATTTCTCCTTCACTAAAACTAGGGAGAAGGAAACAAGGTGGGAGTAAACTACATGGGTTTATAAAATGGAAGCAAGAGATTGAGGAAGCTATTTTTGTTTATATTTTGTTTATAGAGAAGTTATACACAAAATAAAAGATAGCTAATAGGAAGCAGAGAGATGATCATTCTCAATGGGAAAGAGATGAAGAGATGGAGGGGAGTAAAGACAGTTGCCCCCTTCTCAGAGCCAAGGCAATCTGCTGAAACTAAGAAGACTCTCGGATGGCGTTTATATGCTACAGACTGGCGAATCCAGAGTGGAATTCCTCCTCGTTATCCCAAGTTCCTCCACAATCTGGCCCCCATCGTCACGCTCAAATCGCTAACACTCCTGGACCAATGCTTCCTGTTGCAGAAAACCACCAAAATGGCTCACTGTTTCCCTTGCTTGCTCTTCTTTGCCAATCTAAACTGGACTCACATTTCAAGGCCCAGAGGAAGTTCCAATTCCTCCAGAGTAGTTTCCCTAGCCTCTCTGGCCATCAGGAGTCCATCTGTGTCTGTTTCTGCACTTTTTGTCTGTGCTCATTCATGCCTGGTTGGTTAGTCGCCATCTTGGCTGATTCCAACTTCCTTGAAACTAAAGAACAGACAAGCCTCTTTGAATGATTGCCTCGTCAGGCTGGAGTTGAAAATTCATCAAGTTGAACCACATTCTTTCCAAGAAGGCAAATTATTATGTTTAAATATTAAAAACTAATTGAACAAATATATATTTATTCTGCCAGAAAACAAGCATTTCCATCATAACAATACCCTCACTGCTATCTATCCAGAGTTATTAGACCAATCTAATCCTAACAACAGTGCTTTCATGAAAGATGTGTAGCCACGCCAGTTCCCTCTCGTTTGTTTACATAAATCACTGATGAGACTGTTTGGATAAATCTGATAATTTTAATCAATGCTTAGTGTCAATTAAGGAACTATGACCTCACAGTAATTCAGTGCACATTTACATATATTTCTACAATTTCAGCTCCATTTCTTCAACATCACATTTCTATTTAGGGCATTATCAATTTTAAATACCTATTTTAGAAGCACAGTCTTCACACTGAAGAAAAATTACTTTAAAATAGAATTAAAGCTGGGTTAGAATTTAAAGTAAAAAATGAATATCTTCCGATGCATTATTAAAATGTAAGAGATCTATTTTTACATCATACCAATGAATAAGACATGCCTCTTCAGCAACACTTTCTGTTCATTAAAGGCAACACCAATTTCCCAACTGTCTGTGTGAAACTCGAGAGTGCTCTTTTTGCTATGCGATACTACAGTTATTGGCCCCAAAAAGCCAAATGTTTCTCCATCCAATAATACAAATCTTCTCTGTCAGATGTGCTGAATTTGTACCTGCTTCCTATAATCCATTCTTATCACTATCTCCTAAAAACGTACTTGTGTTTCTTTTCAGTATACTAACATTTGAAACAAAATTTAACCCACTGTCTGTTGCTTTGAACATGTTGATTCACTGTTCTTCACGCCATCATCACACCTTCTTAAAAATGCTCTCACATATAATCTTATAAACACTGAATTAAAGTTATATTAGTTTTATTTTTATAATTCTTAGATAATCCTCCCTAAAATATTTTATTATAATTAGCCATGCCTCACCCTCTAGTTCCCATGTTAAATGTTTTCCTAGATACGTTTATGCACATTATTATCTTACTGTATACTAGAATTGGTTCTTCCTTTGGAAAGCTGGTGAAGACAGTGAGAATAAATTATAAAAGGAATACTAATACTTGTGTTTCGTCTCAAGCAACCCATTGCTAATTAACTCTAGCACTTTTAGCAAATACACTCTAACATGTGACTGGGATTTCTCTGAAGGGAAGACAAAGCTCAAACTTATACTTTAACCTTCCTGTATGTCTGACCTTAAACTTAAATGAGTTACAAAAAATATTTTCTATTGATTAAATTTTTTTAAAAAATTGTTAATGAGGTGAAGCTTTATATGTCACTTCAAATGAATTTCTTCCTAGGGATGTGAGTTCTTCTCTAATAATTTGCATTTCTCTAATGAAACAAAAATGATAATGAATGACTGCTTCATATAAGACACCTGCAAAAGGCTTGTTTAGGATAAACTGCTCAATTCTAACCATTTTCCCTCTAATATTAATTTCCTTCCATGCATAGGTAATTATCAAGTATTTTAACTTACTTTTCATTTACATATATGCACATCAAAAACAAAATCCTCATGGTTACCTTTAAAAACCTGTCATAAAATTTACAAAATTAGAATAAATTGCACATACTCTATTATCCAAGAACTAGGGGGAATATTATTCAGACTAAAAGGGAATTTGGCTTATGAAGTAGTTTGGTTTTGGAAATAATTTGTGGTAACTTAGTTACTGAAGTAGCTAAAGATTTTATAAGAACTGGCTTTGAATATAAGACCCTATCATTATATGAACTCTAAGAATACTGGTGTTTTAAATTTACAATAAATTAATGTTATAATTCATCTATTCCAAAACCAAAATCATGTTGGACAAATTAGCTGACATATGGGCAATAATAAATTTATGTGAAAAATACAATTTTAATAACAAACTTGTACCAAGGGCTTATTTTTCTTCAACACATTTTTATATACTTGATCCTATCTAAAAAATCACTTCAGTACAATCTTACGAGACTAAATTCTCTTTAATAGATGAAAAGATTGAGGCTCAGAGGTGGTAAGAGACAGTCACAATTTCCCACAGTTAGTAAATAGCAAGGCTGAGAATTTAATAGAAAGTTTTTTGTGTAATGTTCTTTCTCTACCATCAGAACTGCAGTTGTTTACCAAAAATGAAGAGATTTTCATTACATTAGTATAAACACTTTATAATCATTTGCCTGTTAAATTCTCCAATTTTTTATCCAGCATATAATTAATAAAAATAATTACAAGTGTTTTCACATATCAATATTCAAAGTATCCCTCCCCCCAGTACACACTAGAACAGCACCCAATGTACAAGGAATGGGTACAAAATAAGTTATTTGATCCGATTTACTTTCAGTACCAATACAATGAATAAGGTTAACACTGTAGATATTTCTTTAACTTTGAAAGGCAGTCAGTGTTTCTATTATGCTACCCCAAAAATGCAAAAGGTAGGAATATGTGAGGACAATGGGCCAAACAAAGCTTGAGGCCACTCTAAAAATTTCAGTAACATTATAGGTGGTAGATATACCTTTCGGGGTTGCTGAAGAAGCTGACATCTCCCTTCTGTGTTTCCACTTACTTCTGAGTGCTCCCCAGCATTCTGTGCATTTAGGACTAAATCAACACACACTGTCACTATCCACTAGCCCTGGAGTGGATGCTCTGAGCCTCTTTCATGTCCTGAGAGTCTCTGCAGTGCTCGTACAGATTCTTGAGTCCCTATTTTGTCCCTCTGAAAGAAGTTCCAGCCTCAAAGCCTCAAACTTCTTTAGATACCTGAAGCTTCTTCAGACTCACAAACATATTCCAAGTGATTCCAAAATGAAAAAATATAACTCTGTTTTATTCTTTGAGCTTAACCCTAACAATAGCCTTGTAAATATAGGGGTTTTTTTTCTTTTCCATTATTTTGTTATGTCTCGTTCACCAGAGAATGTTAAAACTAGCTCCAAGAACCATATAGCATTTACACATAAGATTTTTTCTCCACAGGCATACAACTAGAAACCCTCAAGAAAGTCAAATAATAATGACATTGGACATGGGCATCATGCATAAAACCACTTTCCTTTTCTTTATGTTGTCTAAACCAAGATTTTCACCTAGGAGAAGCTGTGCCCTAAAGGGGAAATTTGGCAATGTTCTGAGGTATTTTTAATTGCCAGAACTGAGAGAGCAGTTTTGCAGTAGCAGCTGTGCTACCAGCATGTAGTGGGCCGAGACCAGAGATGCTGCTAAAAATCCTCCAATGCACAGAACAGCCCATCACAACAACAGATTATCTGGTCCAGAGTGCCAAGAGTGTCAGGTTAAGAAACGTTCACCTAAACCAAAACTACTATGATACACAGGAAAACACAACCTTTGGTTAAGTAATTCATGTTTCGAGGCAGGAATATGCTAACTGAAGACTCAAAAAAAAAGAAAAAAATGATTATTTGCAAATTCAATCTTAGAATTGCATCAGTGTATGACTAGAACAGTCCCTCTTGAATTTTTACATGGACAAGAATTATCTGGGAAGTGTTTAAAACTTTAAAACCCAACCTTGAGTCCCTTAAAAAGAACTAAGGTTGTTATCAAGGAAAGTGCTTTTTTTAACCAAGATTCTCAAGGGATTTTTGACACAGCTTGAATTATACACTAAGAAACAATATTAGGTAACTGGATTGGATATTGATGAAAATAACTGGAGAATGTGAACTCTAAAATTTCTCTCCAGATGATCATAAGGCTGAAAAATGTTGGAGGCAAGCCTGATTATTAAAATCATAAATTAATGCATTCTATGCCCCAAACTAGTGCCTTTGAAATTTTTGTAGGCTGAGGAATTATCTAGAGATCTTGTTAACAAGCAGATTTTGATTTAGTAAGTCTGAGATAAAGTGTAAGATTTTGCATTTCTAACAGGTTCCCAGGTGGTGGTGGCTCACATTGGTGGTCTGGTCCACAGAGTCAGCAAGAGGGTTCTCTTCCAAATATGAAAAGAGTACAAAAAATGATTACTAATGTTAAGAAGGCACAAAGCCATCAGCTGCAATTCTTATTTCCATCTGTATCAGGAAAACTGACAGAGGTTTAAAAGTTCCTCTGCTAGAAAATGAGCTCATGAGAGGAGAAATTTAGGAAGGTTTTGCTCATGCCTACATGCCTGCTACCAATTTTGAGTCATGATATGACCTATATGCTCAAATATACAGCAAACAAATGCATGTTGAAAAAAGATGCTATATCACTGAAGTCCAGTGATATAGAAGATTCTGTATCTGAAGCCAACCATGAATCAAATGCCTAAGAACCTCTACAGCCTCCCATAGTGAACAAAGTATTTAACATATACTGTAGATATATCATTACTTATGTTTTATTTCCATTCCATACATTATCCAAGGCAAGCAGGAGCTCCAACAGACTTAAATATGAGTGTTTTCAAGAGGTTTGTGCCTTTAGGAAGAAAAATAAGCTAGCTATGAAGGCTGCATAACATGGCATTTTGATTGAAAAGGATATTGTATGGATACTATTGTTTGCTTCAACATTTTTTTCTCTTTTAAAAGCTCTCTCATCTCCAAAATATGAGAAATTTTGAATATTTTGCATGAGAAATCATCCATACAAAGAAATTCAGAAAAGTTCCACTCTTTATCAAGTTTGGTTTTAAAATGTAAATGCCCTATCATATCAGAAGAGACCCTTGCTTTAACTTAAAAACAAACAAACAAACAAACAAACAAACAAAAAAAAGCTCTCTTGCCTCTGATTTGAATATCTTCATGGTGTTTCAGATTACAAATGATTGGAAATTGTTTTCAAGTCTGAGGAAGTGGAGGATAGGCATCTAGGAGAGGACAGGATCAAGGAGCCCAGAAGAACTGCTGAGGCTGTTCTGAGGCTGTTTCAGACTGAGCTGTGTCACTAGGCAGAGATTTTTAGAACTTCCATATGAAGAGTGGATGGGACAAGGGCTGATGGGGGGGGTCATTATTTCCTCAGCCTTGTAAATATGTTCCTCAAGGACTAATAACACTTTAATATTTTCTTCACTGTTGCTTTATGTGGCAAAGTTTTCATTTGGTTAGATACACGATCTATTCAAAAGCCAATTTATATTTGGAAACATCAATATCCATTTATTCATTCTCCCTCTCCTCCCTATCTCTCTTGTTCTCCTTCCTACCCTCTCCCCTCCCCTCCTCTCTCCCTCTCTCCCTCTCTCTCTCTCTCTCTCTCTCTCTCTCTCCTCTTCCCTTTCTCTGGTAGTTAACTGACTATGAGTGCAGCCATTTGGTCACAAGTTATTCTAAGTGTCTCTTTGGAAGAAATTAATATCTGAATCTTTAGATGAAGCAAATCTGTCTTTAACACGAGTAGGCCTCATCTAGCCACCTGAAAGCCTGTCTAGAGTGAAGGACCAAGACAGAACCTTCTCCTGCCTGTTTGACTTAGGATTTTGATCTCCTTCCCTTGGACTAAATTTATACCATTGATTCTCCTGGTTCTCAGGCTTTTGAATTCAGACGGAAACCATAGTCCTAGATCCCCAGCCAGACAACTGCCAATGTTGGGAGTTCTCAGCCTCTATAACCATGTGAGCCAATTCCTTATAATAATAAATCATATCAGTTCTTTTTCTCTGGAGAACCATGACTAATACAGTGTCCTTGGTCTTTTTTTTAATTTAAGATTTTCTATCATAACACACCACAGAGAGTGCATCATTAACTACAGTACTGAGAGCCACAGAGTCTGCTAGAAATCCCTAATTAATCCCATAAGGCTCAGTTCTCTAGATTATTTATCCCAGCTCCTCAGTTAGCAGCTTTCCATTAGCTCCAGCAGGGACTCTTGTGCTGGGTCTGCAATCAAAGAGTTCAGCTCACTCTACATCTTCCTCTTAGTATCTCCTGGAGCAACTCTGTGAGACTGTCATCATTTTGCTGTTAAAAGAATCCTGTCAGACTGATTCTGTATTTCCTAGTTAATGATATGCAGACATGGGCTATATCAGGAATTCATGACTAAATGAATTAGCTGTGAGATGGAAAGCAGCTAAAAAGAAAGTGTGAGAAAGCAGGAGGGGAGAAAAGGAGAGGAAGGAAAGAAAACTGAGACAAAGAAAAAGTCTGAGGGGCAGGAGATCGTGTGTATTAACTTATCATAGCACAGTCATCTCTCTGAGGCCAGTAAGCCGTTTTCTGTATGAACAAATTTGTTCCCTTTTTAGAAACATTGAATTATTTATGTAAATGTGTTAAAAGTCTTTCTAAAGAAAAATATATACCATTCTCACTTATAAAAAATAATTAGGTGCCCAGTAAGTAAATTAAGAATGGGCAGGATTTGATGATAGAAAACATAAATTTGAATCCTGTGTTTACCACTGGCCGTCTGAGTAAATGATTTGGGGCAAGTCATTTGATCTTAGAGCTCTTCAGGTTTCTCAACAGAAAACAGGACAATATAATAATCCCTATATCAAGAGTCCTGCATGAAAAAAGATGATATGAGTGAAAGGTATTTCTAAGACATCCAATGAATTGTATGGTAGTTAGTAGTTGATGTTGCTTTTTCTGATAGCCCTAATGACAACCTATAACAGTGAAGAAAATAATATAATAATGACTTGTTTTTCATTGAATCATGGTCACTTTACTTTTTTCATATACGCTAGAATCCCCTGAAATGCAGAACAAGTATAATAGGAAAGTCATCATTAACCAAAAGACAGCATTAAAAAGACAGAAAACAGGAGAATGAGGCAATATTTCTTTGATCTGCAGGGGAAAACTCAAAAGAAAATAAACAGTGAATGTGGGTACCTAAAATAATTTATAGTTTATATTTAAGAATGTGCTACATTTGGCCCATGGAAGGTGTTAAAGTACAGTTTTAAAGATTCCAGCCTCCAGATTCAACTGGCATTTTCTTAATAGCTTCTGCATACCAGCATACCAGTTCAAGTCAGTTGGTTTGCAAAAGGTAGGTAGATTTAAAATCTTAGATAAAAGTTTAAAATGTTCGATAAAAGAAATGGTAGAGAAGGGAAAACTTTCAGGTTTTGAGGTCTATTTAGTATGCACATTACTTAGCAGCACACATTAAATAAACAGCATTAAGAATGAGCACATTTTTTTAAAATTCCAATGTATACTAACTTAAGTTTTTTTTTAATTCTCTTTTATCTAAAAAAAAATCAATGTCACAATTAAATTTTCTTAGGCACAGTATAAAAACAGCTCAATGAGTTCAATTATCTTGACTCATTCTTTAATGCTGTAGTGGCCTCAAGGTGACTATAGGTGCAACACATCTCAACACTTCACAACATCAATAAACAATTTTGGTTTTTTATCCCAGTACCAGGGATCAAACTCAGGACCTTGCACTTGGGAGGCAAGTACAGTTCCACTGAACTAAATCCCTGGCCACAAATTTTTTTAGACTTGATATAGCCTCTATTTTAAAAGTTTAAGAAAACTCAAGGAAAATAGTCTATGACCGTAAGACAGTTATATTACAGTTGCTGGAGACACATGGATAGACATTTCTGAGTCCACTAATGAAAAGCACAGTATGTAATAAAGTATAATACAGTTGAACAGTTGGTAATAAACCAGTACAGAATGAAATATTGTTCAATAATGTAAAGTAAAAGAGAATTTGAGAATTAAATCTACGTGTGTTAAGACTATCGGAATTTGGAAACAAAGCTTATGTATATAAGGGATGGGAGGTTGTTGGAAATGCAGGAGAATGGGAAAAAATGAGAATTAAGTTGTGTCATATACTAGTACAAATTCTCTGTGTCGATTGTGGTCACTATGCGTGTATAAAATACACTAATAAAATCAATTAAAAAAAGAAAAAAAAAGTGTTTAACAGGGAAATCTTGAAGGGGATGCTTAAATTATGGACGATTGAGCCAAAAAGCAGAAGCTATTCGCCTCAGCTTGTATGGGTTTCACAGAATGCATAACAAAGTACCACAGACTGGGTGACGTGGGCAACAGAAACGTGCTGTCTTCCAGTCCCAGGGGCCAGAGCGTGAATGGGTGTTGAGAAGGTGGAATCCTCCTGAGCTCGCAGATGACGATCTGTCCCAAGCCACTGGTGGAGCTGCTAGAGCACTGCTGTCACTAGTCACGTTCCTCAGCTCACAGGCCAAGCCCAGCAGCTCAGACTTTGCCTTCTTGCTCACATGGACTTTCATGGTGTGTCTGTGTTCAAATGAACCCACAACACAGATGAACCATCATGCACTCAGAAGTTATAACAATAGCTAAGCATGCTTTGTTAAGGGAAATGAATGAATTGCTACGTGCTGGCGGAAGACGCAGAACCTGGAAACCCTGGCAAAGGAGCGGAAGCTTTACGTGGTGAGGAACAAGAAGGTACGGTAGACATTTAAGTAGAACAAACGGTATTTAAGCATTGGTCTAGTGAATGGGTATTGGTCAGGCAGGAGCAGGGAGAGACAATGGGGACAGCAGATGACATAAAGTGAACGATGACATCTTGCAACAAGTCAGAATGAAAGTGAGTGAATGCATCTAGAGAAACTGTTCTACCAATGAGGAGTTAGGAGCTGCATGTGATGGTACATGTCTGTAATCCCAGCACTCTGGGAGGCTGGAGCAGGGGAACAGGAAGTTCAAGTCTAGACTGAGCAATTTAGCGCTTAGCAAGATTTAAAATTTTTTACCTGCTGATGAGGGTCAGAGTGAAGGTTCTGGGTTCAATATTCAAGTACCACACACACACACACACACACACACACACACACACACACACACGAATTATGTGTTTTGGGGTGAACATTAGACTATACCACACAATTTTCCATTTTTAAAATTAAAAACTGTCTCATAAAATTAAAGTTTATTAATTACTAGGAAGTTTTCAATTGTTATAATTATATGTGAGATTAAATTATATACATGATTCAATTACGAAAACACTTTTTCCTTTTCTTAGTGTAAAACCAAAGGCTTGTTCAGGAAAAACTGACAATGTGAAGGATTTTCTGAAGGCACTTTGAGGCTGGAGTTCCTGTGATCCACTGAAGAGAGAAATGCCCTGAAGACGCACTCCGGAAGACACTGCCTGAGACTCAGGGCCAAGCCTGACACGGCGCTGACGAGCGGAAGTTGAAGAAAGAGGATACAGTCAAACCAGCAAAAGCACCCACGCAGCTCAGTTTAAAGCGTGTAGCAGAAAACTGAAAACATGTCTGACCTATTTTTGACAACTTTTATAGACTGTATGTACTGAATGAAGGGTAAAGTATTTTAAAAGGTAGTCAGAACTTACAAGAATGAAAATCACAAAATGAGACAAATATATAATTCCAAAAAAATGAAATTATACATATATAATACATATATATACACACATATATACACAATACATATATATGTGTATATATGTATATATACGAATATATATATGTATATATATATGAAACTGTCTAATATATTTCCATATGTCCTAGATTATTTATGGCATACATAATGGCATACATGACATGCGGTTATAAAATCCTAACATTAAATTCTTCATAGGAATTGGAGGAATTACAAATCTTATTCAAGGATAAGGATTTATCCACACGGCCAAAAAAACTGGACAGCAAAATGAATACAGTTTAAAAGACAAAAGGGAGTAGGAGGGAACAATCATTCTTTAAGGGCACTTCCTGTTACACCTATGTGTTCTCACCTGCCTATCAGTGGAAACACCTATATGGAATGATCTCTCTTCTGCAGTTCCATTTCTACCCTGATATAATTTTCTGTGTACTCCACACTGCTTTTACCACCAAAATTTTACATCACAATTATGATCTCTAATGTCCTGAGTGCAATCTGTGAGGTTCAATGCAAAGGCAATTTTTTAGTTTTTATCTTTCTCAATCTAATGGAAAATGTTATTATGGTTTCACTGCACCCCCACAAGTTCACTGGCTGGGAATTTCATCCTGAGACACATGCATTATGGTTAAATGACATCATGAGGGTGGAATGGGACAGAAATCTGAGCTGGCATGCTTGCTCTTGTCTTCTGTGTGATGCCCTCTGGTGCATTACGATGCAGAGTGAAGCAGAGGCCAATGCCAGGCTATTGAACTTCCCACCCCCAAAACTATGAGCCAAATGAGCTTCCGTTATCCATGAAAGATCTTGTCTCCAGTACTCTGTTACAGCAACAGAAATCCAACAAAGAACTCCTTAAGAACTCTTGGTTTCTATGGCATTGGGCTCTCTTCTCATTTCTCCTACATTTCAACCACAATTCTCCTGCCTCTGTTCCCAAAGCATCTTTGCTACAAAATGTCTAAGTGTTTCTCAAAACTTTGCAGGTAGTCTCTTGCTGTTCACAGGAACCATTTCTGTACAACAGAGAATTTCAGATTTTATGTCCAATTTAAGCTTCTGAGAGCCACAACCAACTACACTAAACCAATGTCCCAGGAATACTACAAACCCAAGGTGGGTTTGTTGATTTTCTACTCAAACTATTCTTTAAGTGAAAAGCACCAAGTTTGCCAAGTTTGTTTCTTAAGCTACAAACCAGGGAATCAACCTCCAGATTATGAGAGCTGGTTGGGTTGGCCCTCACAGGCTTCCATAGCCACCATGTTAAGACAGGCTGACACTATGTGTTCCACCAGCCATTCTCCACTGGCCCAGCATCCAGTCCATTCTTCATAAATCCTGTACCTCAGCTGATTTATTTAAAACACACACGTGACCATGGCATTTCTCTCCTTCAATCCCTCCTTTAGCTTTCTCTGGTTCTTAACATGAAGTGTGACATTCAAAGTTCTGTTTTCCAGCGGGCATCGCTCCCGTGATCTCTCTCCAGCTACTGGTTTTCTTTCTGTTTTAAAGTGCTTCTTTCCCCATCCAGAAACCTGGTTTACATAGCTATTTCTTCCTCCTCACAGTCTTTCCCATTCTGCTTTCTAAAGATAGATGATTTTTCTTTACCCTTCCAATTTCAGAATTAAACTGTTTTCTTGAAGTAAAATTTCCTGTAACACCGGTTCAACTACTCTGATTAGATTTCCTGTTAATGTATTTCTCTATAAGCGTACTTGCCAATTTTGCAGTTACTCTTTGAGGTAATGATCTTTCATGCCTAAGAGAATATCGGTCACACATATTTCCACTTATGGCTTCACCTCTAGCTCTAGCCTTGCACAAAGTAGGTATTCAATAAATACCTGTCAAACAAGTAAACAAACTCCAACATTTGCCAATGGTACCGAAACCCTGACCAAGCAAAGCACAGGAAAAATCAATGGTCTCATTTATAGCCATGTCATTAAAACAACTCCACAAATATAGTAAATAAAATTTATGCTACTTACAAACTATTATTTGCTTATTTTTATGTGTAACAATAAGTCTAATTTACAGGATTGGAGCTCTGCAAGACCAGAGGTAATTCATATCGTCATGGTACATAAACATTTTTATAAAATATTGATTTTGAGGAGTCAAAACACCCTCCTAAGTTAGCAAAAAAAAAGAAGAAATCAAATCTGTGAAGAATATTGCACAACTTACTAAGACCAAATACTTGTTCAATTGTGTGCAACATGGAATGAATGAAAAATATAATAGTATTAAAAGTCCTAATTTGAAAAAATTCAAGATCTCTATAATAAATTAGCAAGCTTTTCCATCATTGTAAGTTTCGAATATCTAGGCTCTAAATGACAAATAAATCACATAAAGTTGAAGATTTTTTCAGCATGATATATTCAAGATGGAAACAGCTATCATCTGATGCTACACACATTTATAGATAAAAACCAAGTGACATAGCCTTTATGATTAAACAAGCTTTAATAAGTTGCATTCATAAACAATTTAAACAAGGACTATATGTAAATCTCTCACTTCTTTGTTTAGATTATTTCTTCTCTCAGGAGAGGACCATTTATTCCTCAAACTCCACATGTTGATTCTGCTGGATCTGCTTTCTCACTACAATTAACTATCCACAAGAACTGTCTGTTTCTACTATCAAAGCACATCATTAATATGGCTCTATACTCTTCAGTTTTCCTATCACTTTCCTAATTCTGGCCACCACCATCATTGCCTTCACTATTTCAACAGTCTTCCAACTTTTTACACTTCTGTCCTCCCCTCCACACTTCACCGTGTATCCCCCCACCACACTGCAGTTACCTTCCCTTTTCCAATCAAAGACAACTGTGTCATTCTTCTACTTGAAACAAAAGTCAAAATCCTTGCAGCTCTCCCTGCTATCAGCTTTATTCTGCAACTGAACCTTGTAATTTGCCTCCTCCACCACACTGTCCCTTTTACTGTTTCTAGAATATTTCAAATTTGTTCCCTTTGCTATTTCTTTCAATCGGAATGCTGTGCCCCATAACTGTCTCGTGATCAGTTCTCAGATCAACCAACATCCTCCTTGACTTCCATCCCCAAACTTGACTATTTTACTTAAATTAACCCACAATCAATCTATAGCATGTCATTCTGTGTCACTCTTCCTATTATTTTCCACCGCAACTGCTTTCTGTATTTCTATAATTACTCAGTTATCTGAGCCCAGCACCACCCATGCAAAGCTCCTGAGCATAGGAGTTCTGTCCACCATTTATGGCCAACAGTTGGTACACAACAGATGCTTACTATATTTATTATCTAAGTGAAAATACTTAGAAAACAAGAAGCAGTTGAAGATAAAAAAAGACTTCTATGAATCTGTAATAATTAACTATACCAGTGTAGATTTGTATATATTCAAAATCTCAAATGATGAAAATATGTTATTTTACTAAGTTCATTTCTGCAGTATATACGAATAAACATAAGTAAGTGAAATGAAGAATTTTGTTTATTTATTTATTTATTTATTTGAGACAGGGTTTCGGTTTGTAATTCAGGCTGGTCCTGAACTCAGCCTCAGACTCACAGCAATCTTCCTGCCTCTGCCTCCCAAGTGCTAGGAATACAGGAGTGGGTCACTATGCCACACACTGTGGTATGTGGTTACTGAGTGCTAGACTTACAGGCATGAGTCACCACACCCAGGAATATGGTATGTGCTTACCTACTAGGGATCAAACTCAGAGTCTTGCGCTTGCCAGGCAGACACCAGAACCACTGAGCTAAATCCCCAGCACTAAACGAAGAATTTTAAATAAATCTTCACTACAAACAGGGGAGGAGATTCAGATGTCTTCCTTTCAACAAAACTAGAGTGATCCCTGGGCTGGGGATGCAGCTGAATGGCGCTGCACCTACCTGGCAAGCACAGTGTCCTCAGTTCGCTCCTCCTTTCCAGGCAAAAAAAAAAAAAAAAAAAAAAAAAAAAAAAAAAAAACCCACAATGATCTCTTTACGACCTAATTAGAAGCACTGAAATAAATTAAAGGTCAATTTTAAAAAGTGAATGTCAATTTATGGCAGAAAAAGATCTATTTAAAACTAAGGGAAACAAACAATAAAAGTTGGTTTCCTAAGGGCTAACAAAACATCTTGTCTATAGCATGCTTATACTTCAGCCTTGACATTTAGAAGTAAATCTAGAATCCTCCAAATCCTCCAAACTCCCAAACACCACCAAATAAATGTTCTCATCGGTGAGATCCCATAGTCAGCTATACAGGTATGGTAATGATTTCAATGTATGTCTTGGGGGAGAGATAAAGTACATGTTTTGAACTGTTCTGATTTATAGGGAGAGTCAAAAGCAAATCCAAATGAATTTTATGGGGCTGTTGACTGTGTTTGGATTGTTTCCATGAGAAAATAAACTATAGTGGATATTAGTTAGGGTTGTTAAGAATAATTGGGAAATGATTTACTCCCTTGGAACTATTTACTAAATACCACCAAGCATAAATACAACCACTGAAATTACTTATAGTAGCAAACAGAAATAGCAGTAGGCACTTTATCTTTCTGTTAATTGATTGCCTTTGTTATACAACATTGTCTGGAAAAATCTAACTACAATTCTCAATGCAAGCCACAGTAATCACGTCAATATGTGAGCTATCTGAATATCTAATTATGAAAAAAGGAGGCAATTTCACAGTGGAAGTATTGTTCTAATTTAAGAAAGCAGCCATATTAACTTATTAGTCTGACATACAGCAGATAGCTGAAAAACTTTAATTTGAAAGATAATTATTTTTAGCTGATTAATATGCTTCAAATTAAATTCACTGCTTTTAATGGGCCCATCAATTTGACAACCTAGGAAATTAATAAATTTTGCATGCAGTAATCCTAGGAAATTTATACAGCTGAGCTCCACATCATTAGAAGGATTACCTTCACAGTAGGCATTGTCCTCCCGAAGAGCCCGGAAACCATCACGGCAGCTGCACACAGCCCTGTCATTCAGGTTTCTGCACACAGAATTTTCCATGCAGTTGTGCCTCTCAGAACAAAAGTCATAGCCTACAAGAGGGAAAAGAAAGTTATTAAAGGTAAATAAAACAGTGACCAAAGAGCTACATTTTTCCTTTTTAACTTTTATTTTTAAGCCATTTTCCTGAACACTTTTTTAAAAAGTAGTACCTTCCTAATATTTAGGTCCCTTAAGATTAAAAAAACTGTGGTTCTTCTACAGAATGGAGTATTACTCTGCCATAAAAAATGATGTTAGAATCATTTATATTTAAATGGACGTATCTTGAGGACATTCTCATAAGTGACATAAAAAGAAGTAAATGAGTTCTAGAATGTATGTTATCTATTGTGAAATGGAAAATACTCAAAGTGAAATGAGGTGAAGGAGGATAAATAATGAGATTATAACAAAAAAGAAAGAAATCAAAGTTTATGTATATAGGGGTGGGGTGGTAGGGTGGGTAGGGCTATGGGAAAAAATGAGAATTAAGATGTGTCATATGCTGGTACAAATTCTCATTGTTTAGTGGAATCATGATGTGTATATGTAATGTACCAATAAAGATTTCAATTTAAAAAAAAGTAGTGTCTTCAATGATTATAGGAGAATCACAAGCTGTGAGTACCAGTGTTGCTCTTTGACTTTGTGAAGGTCATCTAGTCCCTAAATCTTCTATCCTGTAGCAGTCACTATATCTGAAACAATGTGACAGTGAGTACAAAATGAACTGTGACATGAAAGGATAACACTTTCAGCACATAACGTGCACATTATCAAAACCTGTGAATAAACTAATAAAAGTAGACAAAACATGTCTATTGTACAGTGAAGGAATGAAACATATAGTGTAGCATCTTTTAAAAAATTTTTCTCAAATGTGTTAATAAATGTAAATGATATCACTTTAATTTTATCTGGAAATATGTAAGACAAGGTATGGCTGGCCGTTGAAAAGAACATTTTTATAAATTGCAGAGAATTCACAGATCCCTGAGTCTTTACAAAAGTAGAACTTTATAAATAGTGACACCAATCATGTGCAATTTCTCAGAATTTCTTACTCCTGTCTAAACCTCTTGTTCAAAGATCATTTAAGATGCTGAGATGAAAAGCTTGAACACTAGAATTCATATTTAATGGAAATTGTGTGATTATACATGATTCAACAAATTTTTAAATTGCCTAATGCACAAGTTATCTATCTAGTTTTACACTGTCAGTGGATTGCCATTTTAGTCCATGTATGAAAAAGAAAAAAAAAGAGTGTATTTCATGTACCTTACAATAAACTCAACTCTGAGTTTGTAAAACCAAGAAACAAAATGTAACATAAGGAAATCATGAGGATACAAGTTCTAAATTGGCTCAAATTATTTGCGATCAAATTGGTGGCTGTTAGGATTTGTGGTGTTCACTTAGATTGGATAATGCCTACACCAACTATTTTGCATATAATTCCAGTGATAAAACACATCTCCCATAAGAAAGGAGGGTAAGAGCTGAAAAAAACATAAAACCATGAGTGAGGTATAGTAAAATACTCTTGATTCAACTTAATAAGACTTAAGAAGAGTGATACTCCAAAACCTCAGTAACAGCCAAGCATGGTGACTCACACCTGTAATCCCAACACGTGGGAGATAGAGGCAGGAGAATTGAGTTCGAGGTCAGTCTGGGCTACCCAGTGAGTTCAGGGCCAGCCTGATCTACAAAGTGAGACCATGTCTCAACAACAACAACAAAAGCCAAAACTCAGTCATGTCACTAAAAAGGGATAGAAAAATAAAATAAAATAGTTTGGTTTTTTTTCTAAAAAAGTAAAATAAAACATTGATATATGAAGACCAGGAAAAGTAGTCAGTAAGACCATTTAATGTATTTGCTTGGAAACTACACCTGAAAAGCATCTTCCCCATCAAAATTCTGACAATTAAGGCTGATGATGTAGAAGAAATATTGTTAGGAAAAGTTAAAATAATTTTCTGAAGGTCTTTTAATTTGCTTCATTATAAAATATCTCAGTTGTGATTGCATTGCTTAAGATGTATTTCATTGCATTGCATTGTTACAATGCCTGTACAGGGAACAATTGCAAGTACAAAGCCCTCTTCACTGCTGATCACAATAGCCCAGCACATCTTCAAACTAAAATATAGCAACTTCAAAGATCATTTCATATTTATTCTAAATTAAAATAAAGGTAATTTGAAAAATGATCTACCCCTGAGGACACATAGAATTAAGAGGTTTAATTATAAAAAGTGCTACATCTCTGTATAATTTTACCTGTAACATTCAAACAACTTTTAGAGGACTGTGCCAAAGAAGGGATATTGTTTCTGATGCATTTTTTATTTTTTTTCTTGGGTCTACAATTTTCAAAACCAATTTCCAACTTTTAGTTTTGCTGATTTCTCTCATCTTGCACTTCCTGGACTTTACCCAGTCTGTTCTATGCAATAATGTTTTGAATCCTGCCTCCACAACGGGGACACCTCCTACTGCAACATCTGATTTGGTGGTTAATTGGTGTAAGGACTTTCTAACTGCAGGATCAAATATGATCCTGTTCTCATTCTTTCAGGTAAAGAGTCAGAAAGTTCTTTACTATTACCAAACAGGGTTTTTATTAAACCAGACTTGAAAATGAAAGATGCCAATCTGATTATAATTTACTATGAACAATGTTAGGTCGCTATTCTGATTCACACTTTTAACAAAAAAGTTGTTGATTGATCCTATAGAATATTTTACTATTTTAGACATAAAATGTAAGGATGAAAGGGCTAACTACTAATGGATAAAAGGGTTCAGACTCAATTGATGTAGGTGGTTTTTAATCTACAAGGAATGGCTTTAAAATACGAGAGTCAAGTCCACAATACAGTCTATTATCTTCAAGGCTGTGTTTCCATTCAGAGTGCTTAGCTTCTGGAGTTAGAAAATGAGTTTATATCCAATCTCCAGCTCTAAGTGGCTGTGTAATGACTAGCTGTGTAAGTAAAATAACTTTTGTAAGCCTTTGGTTTTTCTCACATATCAAATAAAATCTACCTTTAAAAATGTGAGGTTCAAATGAGATCCTCTCTAAAAAGCACAATAGTTAACTATTTGTCAATAACTATAGCTATCACAGTACTACTAATAAGCTAAAATGGGCATGTAGAGACCCATATCATAGAAGAAACAGTTATAAAGAAGTGGATGGTCTCATTATATAATACAATCTATTTTACTTCTTTTTATTTCTTCCTTTGATTTTAAATCAATGATAGCAAGTACTGTACTGTTCTTGTAAGCTTTACAAACATACATAAAGTCATGTGTTTTCTATTAAGTATAGACTTTTACAGTAAGACCTAAATATCCATTTCTCCATAACTATAGAAGTGAAGTGGACACAAAACATGATAAGCAAGAATGATACACATGGCACAACCCGCTTTCTGGTTCCCTTTTCCATTGCTCTTAGAAGCTTTCTTTCTCTCAATAAACTTTTCCTATTTTGAAAAAGATGGTGCACAATGTTAATGCATACTTATCAATAAAATATATAATAATTTTATGGTGGACATTGGTTTGTTTTACTCTTAAATATGTATTCCTTATTTTAGGAAAGAAAAAAAAAACAAGTTATATTTTGAATAAATCACACCCCCTTAAGGTTGGGCCAGTTGCTTACAGGATAAAAATCATCAACAACTAGAATCTCATCTTATTAAAAAGCTTCTGGGGCCGGGGATATAGCTCAGTGGTTCCGGCGCCTGTCTTGCAAGCGCAAGGACCTGGGTTCAATCCCCGGTAACCACATAACAATACTGGGTGTGGAGACTCACCCCAGCGGCAACCAGTACCACATACCAGTGCCAGGCATGGTGGCTCACGCCTGTAATCCCAGCACTCGGGAGGCAGAGACAGGAGGATTGCTGTGACATGAGTTTGAGGCTGAGCTCAGGGACAGCCTGAACCACAAAGTGAGACCCTGTCTCAAACCTTAAAAAAAAAAAAAAGCTTCTGCACAGCAAGATAAACCACCCACAGAGTGAAAAAGACAACCTACAATATGGGAAAACAATTACCAGCTGTTTCTCAGAAAAGGGCTACTATCTAGAGTATACAGAAGTTAAAAAATCAGCCCCCCTTTCAGATTTAAAGATCTAATTCAAAAATGGGCATCTGAAATGAACAGACACTTTTCAGAGGAAGAAGTAAAAGTAGCCAAGAAGCATATGAAGAAGTGCTCAACATCACTGGTTATTCAAGAGATACAGTTGAAAATAACACTGAGATTGCATCTCACTCCACAAAGAACGGCTGCTATCAAGAAATCGACCAGCAGGGCGAGGGATTTAGCTCAGTGGTTGCAGAGCCTGCCTTGCAAGCACAAGGTCCCAGGTTCAGGTTCAATTCCCAGTAACCACATACAGTAGTGCTGGGCATGGTGACTCACTCTCACCCGCAATCAATACCACATACCATAATGCCAGGTGTAGTGTCTCATGCCTGTATTCCCAGCCCTTGGGAGGCAGAGGCAAGAGGATTGCTGTGAGTTCCGGGCTTTCCTGAGCTATATAGTGAGCTCAGGGCCAGCCTAAACTACAAAGCAAGACCTTGTCTCAAAAAATAAAAATAAAAACAAAACAAACAAAAACCTGAAATCAACCACTAACAAAGGGATAAAGGAGCCCTTCTCCATTGTTGGTGCAAGTGTAGACTGGGGCAACCACTGTGAAGATCAGTGTAGAGATTCCTCAAAAAACTAGGATTAGAGGTCCCATTTGACTCTGCTATTCCCCTGCTAGAGATATACACGAAAGAAGTAAAAGATACATATCACAGTGACATATATACACCCATGTTTATAGCAGCTCAGTTTGTGATCAATAAATCTTGGAAACAGCCCAAATGCCCATTAACAGGAAACAGGATAAAGATGTGGTTTGTTTTGTTTTGTTTTATAAAACTGAGTATTACTCTACCATAAAGAATGATAAATTTGAGTCATTTATACTCAAATGGACATACTCATAAGTGCAATAAATAGGTCACATATGTGTAAATACCATATCTTTTCTCTGGTATGAGAAACTGAGGTCCAGAAATGAGGTCCAGAACATATGATAAGTATTGTGAAATAGGAAGAAAATGTTCAAAGTGAAAAGGAGTACAGGGGAAAGTAAAGAAGGGAAAGAAAAAATGTAATGGTTAAAAAAGGAAGCAAAGCTTATGTATATCGGGGGCAGGGGTTGTAGGCTGGGCAGGGAAATGGGAAAAATGAGCATTAAGTTGGGTCATATCCAGGAACAAATTCTCTATATTGAATGTGATCATGATATGTATATAAAATGTATGAATAAAATCAATTTTTCAAAAAAAATGAACTTTACCCTTCAATTGGATAAACTACATGAACCAATGTATTTCTATAGCAAAATTACTTAATTCAAGCTAATGAGGACCACTGAAACTCAATCCTGGAACTTTTTTCGACTCAAGTGATTAGTAAACCCTTTCCTCCATTTGCCTGAGTGTCATAATGATATAAGCAGAAGAACAGAGATCTAAAGCACCAAGGATTTAGCTCAGTGGTTCCAGTGCCTACTTGGCAAGTGTGAGTCCCGAGTTTGATTTCTGGCGTCACATACCATGGTACTGGGCATGGTGGCTCTTACCTATAATCCCAGCACTCAGGAGGCAGAGGTAGGAGACTGCTATGAGTTAGCCTGGCCTACATAATGAGTTCAGAGCCAGTTTGAAATACAAAATGAAGCCCTGTCTAAAACAACAAAATAAAACAAACAAAAACAAAACAAAACAACAGAGATCTACGGACAACACACTGCCCTTGAAGACAGTCACAAAGAGACAAACTGAGAGCTGAGTCTAGGTCAAGAGTAGAGTTTGTAATCTAAAGCAAGGGGATCCTGAGGCCAATGCATCTTCTTTGGGAGCTACACACTTCTTTTTTTCTTTATTTTACAAACAGTAATTTATTGCTCTGCCTCTTGCACATAACACTATACAAGTGCTGTTTACAAGACAGTGTAATTATCCTATTCCAAAGTGTACTTCATGAAGTAGGTGGATCAGCATGGGAAAATTTTACTGGCAATGGATTTCTTTCAATGCATACAAGAAATAAATGACTATAGCAAGCAGCTGCACTATTTTATAGATATCATTGCTTAAGAGTGAAACTAAACTTTTAAAATGTAAGTTAATAGTCAATATAAAAATGTTATGAATAATACATAGATACCAAGAGACAGGAAGATGGTAAGTATTATGGGGATCTATCATTTATTCTGAACAGAAAAGGAAGACAAACTACAGCAAGTTAATCTTTGGCATCTGGAAGCTCCCTTACTTATAATTAGGTGTGATAAAGTAAATAATAAAGTGCCGCATCCATTGCACGGTCTCTTCAGCAGAGAAGGGGGTGCCAAGGAAGGCAAACGGACAGAGAAGGAAGGGAAATAGGAAGTCTTATTGGTCATTTCTGTATGTAAGGTCCTTTCTGAATCACTGAATCTCTGCCGTGATATTTATCATTAGCTCTATTGAGATGGTTCTCAAATACAACAAAAATGAAAATTTCCTGGTACATCTCCTCTGCTTTGATACTACAGAATGTACCCAGCTGCAGGGCACCTAGAACACAGGCTCAGTGAGATCTGATTTTTGTGCCTAACAATTTCAAGCCTTATTTCGGGGCACAGCGTGGTCTCTGGCCACTGGGCAAGGCTGTAATAAAAAGGTCGACATTTTCATCTCCTGTTGTACCCCAGGAGAATACCTACTAATCTGTTCAGAACAACTTCTTCTTTCAGATGCGAACATGCATTTTTAGCACTATCCAGACAGGCCTGGAAAACGGAGGCCAATTTTACTGCAGATGAATTTACCACAGCATCTTATAGGAGTGCACTCAAAATTTATGCCTGGAGAGCCGGACTTGTTTTCCATGTGGAAGTCATCAAATGCCAGAAGACCTCATTTAGTTTGCATATTTGAGATTTCACATTGATGCAATCTCTATTTTAGGAAAGGTGAATGTTTCAAGAAGGACAAATTGTCCAGCTTTCATGTGAGTATTACCTAAGCCAGTGGTTAGGTGCAAACAAACCTACCATCCCAGGTGCAAACAAAAAGGATTTTATCATGTAATTTGAAAGTAGTGAAACCAAGGTCCCACCTCCTATCGGTTATGATAAAAACTTCAAGCAGAGGGAGTCCCGGAATATTCTAACATTTTTTTCTTAGGTGTGTTACATAAGCACATTAATTATTAAACTGTAAACGACTTAAATCTAGCACATATGTGTTGCTAGACTTTCCACTTCTCATTTTGCTTTTTGTAATATGTTAGGTCTCTTTTAAAACAAAATGGATGCAAGCTGGGCTTCTCTTGACATTTGAAAGGCCCTATTTTAGCTTCTCACCTCAATCTCATCCTACCCACTCATGACTAACTTCTGTGTTGTTTAGCTCTATAACCTCTAAATAGTCTCTGGACACCTGTCATGAATTAAAGATGGTGAAAGATTCTTAGTGTTCCTCTTAGCCGTGTTGTAGTTAATTTTTCCTCCCCTTGAATATCAGCTGTCCCGTATCAGCACTGGCCAAATAAATGTGAAAGAAGTGATGCTGTATGATCTCGACTTCACCTTTAGAAGCCCTCAGCCATCATGGAAGAAGTCCTGAGAGTACGTGGAGAGGAAAGGAGTCCTGGCTGTGACATCCAGGATAGAAGCAGGTCACCTTCAGTCTGGCAGCCCTGCCTGGCTTCCTACTGAACATCACAAAGTACCTCTCCTTTAACACCAACAGATCCACCCGGCCAAAGCCTATGTGGCTTTCTAACCCACAAGACTGATATCAATAATGAAACAGTTATTTTCAGTCGCTGAGTCTGGGGACAGCACTATTCAGCAATAGGTAACCACTCCAATATTGCCCTTACCTGCAGCGTCTGCCCATTGGAATGTAACAGAAATGCAAACCTTCTGAACTGTGGCCTGCACTTTTGAAGTTTTATTTCCCAATGCAGAGGATTGAAGCCACAGCCTCGGTGGGAAAGTTCTGGACACTGAACTACACCTTCTGCCTAAGGTCTCAATTTTAGTAAGACCACTAAGTCACCTATTTATGCACAAATACATTTGAGAAGCACTAGTATAACATGTCTTTGGTTGCTAAAGACTTTTTAGTCAACTTGAAAACTGGGAGTCCCAAATCAAATGACTAAAAGGAGCTTTCTTGATTCATATGAAACTTGATTCACATCCACTGATGTTCTGTGCAAAGTATTCGCTCAGGCAATCTGAAAATGAACATTCTAATGGTCTTTATTTTTATGTCTACTTGATCATGGCTCTTTTTGAAATCGCCTTAGTTCCTAAGAGCCACCATGAAAACTTATTGAAGGGTAGATCAAGTTTCAAGCCACTACATAATTCCCAAAGAGTTTTACACAGAACTGAGATTCAAAACTCTTCACTAGACAAATTGAAAAGGAGCTTTAAAAACACAAAACTAAACTAAAACAGAGTCTACCATGCTGTTAGAAATTGGGGGTATGATCTGATGTCTATTTTTAAAAGATAAGGTTAAAAAGAAAAATGGACTAATTACATTTCTTATTTTTATTGTTTTTGGTGTAAGGCAGATTTTGCATCATTCTAAAGGTCATCATTTACAGAGCTCCTAGAAGCCTATTTGGGGCAGCTAGTTATGTAGTTCTATCTGTTTTCATCATGAGCATCAAATACATTCAGGTACCCTAGCAGGTATGAAGGTATAGAGATAAAGATAAATGCCGGTTGCTTCCTATAGTCTACTGCACAAGATGGACTTACAAATACATAACCTCAGTATAATACAGGAAAATGCATATGATGTCATAATGCATGGGTATCTTACTGAGTTTCATGAAACTAATAATTTATTTGATGCCTGGATCTACAATAAGATATCAAGTTTAGAAACTTTTAATGGAGAGAACTCACTGCCTCATTATATTTATTTGTAGCTTGAGTCTTGTTGTTTTCTTATATTGAACCACCACTTTAAAGTCTCTTCTTATTGGTTCTAGGCCTATGATATCATAGTCAATAAAAACAAAATGCATTTCTTGCTGTGGGGCTGTGGGGAGAAAGGTGCAACTACTGAGGAGATCAGTGGAGAAATTCCTCAAAACACAAGAGTTAGAGGTCCGCTCTGACCCTGCTATTTCCCTGCTGGATATATACATGAAAGAATTAAAAAACATCACATCTCCGTGACATATGTGCACCCATATTTATAGCGGCACGATTTGTAATAGCTAAATCTTGTAAACAGCTCAAATGTCCATAAATGCCTGGAATAAAGATATGATTTTTTAATAAAATGGAGTATTATTCAGCCATAAAGAATGATAAATTATAAATATTTACACTTAAATGCACCTTGAGGACATACTCATAAGTGAAATAAATAAGACACAGGTGGGTGCATACCATATCATTTTTCTAGCATGAGAAACTGAAGGTCCAGAATGTATGACAGGTATTGTAAAACAGGAAGGAAATGTTCAGATGGAAAGGGAGTACAGGGGAAAGTAAAGAAAGGAAAGAAATAGTCTGATGGCAAAAGCAAAAAAACTAAAAACAAAGATTATGTATAAAGGTAGGTGGGAGGTTGTAGGGAGGGCAGGGGAATGGGAAAAATGAGAAGCAAGATATATCATGTACAAGTACAAATTTTCAGTGTGGAATGTGATCATGATGTACATCTAAAATGTACTAATAAACTCAAAAAGGAAATAAAATGTAGTTCTGATAGTCTCTGTCTTCTCAGTAGTACAGAAGTCTATCAGTAATGAATAGTTAAAATGCTGAGAGAGGATTTTCAAACAGCTGCAATGGAAAGTGTCCTAGTTAAAAAAATGAGAAATTAGAACAAGCAGAAACTTGTTTCTAATCAATAGTTACCATTAACAAGATACCAGTCTTAAGCTGTTGTATAATGTTCTTTAACAAAGTTCTGCTGATTCAGAACCAGTGGACAAAGGGAGGTTTAGCAACAATCTCTGAGAACATCTTGGTTTCAGTTCACCTCATCACGACTATCTAATGGGTACAAAATTTAAGAAGAATATAGGAAAATATTACTAGTCTGTGGAAATAATTCGCTTACAAAAATTATTATTTCAGTTTTTGTTCACTTAGTATATTGCCGGTTGGATGGTCATCGACAGCCTTTACCAGATTGAGATAAAGACCAACGACCCCAGTTTTCATAGAGTTTTTATCATGAATCTGTGTTGGGCTTTGTAAAAGTGTTTTTCCTTTGCATGATCAGATGATCATGTGATTCTTTATCTTTGGCTTTGTTGATATGTGTGTTACATTTATTGATTTCTGTGTGTTGAATCTTCCCTGTTACTCTGGGATGAATCTTACTTGGTCCTGGTGTAAAATCTTTTTGATGATTTGCTGAATTATGTTTGCCAGGATCTTATTGAGGATTTTTGTGTCTATGTAAACTAGAGAGATTGGCCGGTAGGTTCTCTTTTTGGTGGTAAAGGTAATACTTGCTTCCAGAAACAATTTTGGGAATATTGCTTTCCTTTCAATCTCATTGAAGAGTTTGAAGAGTAGTGGCATTAGACTTCTAAATTTCTTGTAGAATACTGCAGTGAAACCATTAGGATTTGGCCTTTTCTTTATTTATAAGTTTTGATTACATTTTCAATTTCACCAATTGATACTGGGTTATTTTATAGCTTCTTTTTAAAAATTATTTTTATTGGTTAATTTAAATAAACATAATATAAAGGAATTTATACCTGTATATGTATATCTTGATTCTTCTTTTTCTCCTTTCCTTCCTTCAAGCTCCCCTTCCCCCTTATTTACAAAAGCTTTGTTGCCATATTTTCTTTCCTCTCTTCTTTTTTTCCTGTCCCTCTCCCTCCCTCAGTTTCCTTTTCCTTTTGAATAGTTTCTTCCTCTTTAATATTAACTATTATAAATTTTGGTCCTTATTTACCCTTTCAGTTTCTCACAGCAGAGAGACAATGAAATATTTACACATATGGGTCTAGCTTATCTCACTTCATTCAGATTTCTCTTGAATCTATTTCTTCTGTGATTTCCATCTTAGTACAGTACAGGTTCTTGAAACAGGTACTGATGAGCTTTCAAATTTCTGCAGGACCTGATTTTATCCTTTTTGTTTCTAACTGCATGAAAGTGAGTCTTTTCTTTCCCAATGAATAGTCAACATCATACTAAAGGAAAAAGAACTAAAAGCTTTCACTCAAAAATCAGGAACACGATAAGGATCTCCTCTGTCATAACTCTTTTTCAATATGGAAATATTAGCCAGAGCAATTGGATAAGAGAAAGTAATAAAATGAATAAAGATAGAAAAGGAAGAAGTCAAATTATCATTATTTGCTGATGACATATCACTTTATAAAGAAAATCCCTAAACTCCACCAAACTTCTAGATTGAATAACCAAATTCAGCAATGTAGCTGAATATGAAGTGTACACTCCAAAACCAGTAGCCTTCCTGTACAAAAATACCAAACTCACTGACAGAGAAATTAGTGAAACAATACCTTTAATAATACTATCAGAAAAATGAAATACTTAGGAATAAACCTCATAAAGGAAGTAAAAGACCTTTTTCATTGAAAATTACAGTACTTCCAAAAAAGGAGGTTGAATAAGACATCCCTTGCTTATGGACAGAAAGAACTAATGTAGTGAAAATGACCATACTTTCAAAACTGTTAGACAATTCTGATGGAATCCAAACCAAACTGCCATTAGCACACCTCACAGAATTAGATAAAATACTCCTAAAATTCATTTGGAATCAGAAGAGACCTAGATTAGTAAAAACAATTTTGGTAAACAAAGGAAAGGAGGGAGGCATCATAAGCCCTGCTTGAAATTGTATCACAGAGCTACTGTTATAAAAACAGCATGGTACTGGCAAAACAACCAGACTTGAGGATCAGTGGAATAGATTAGATGATGCAAAAAGAACCCCGAACACATAGAGCCACCTTATCTTTAACACAGAAGCCAAACATGTTCTTTGAAAGAAAGGTAGCTTCTTTAATAAGTGCTGCTGGAAAAACTGGCTTTCTACCTGCCTCAAATTAAAACTATACCCATAACTTTCACCATGCACTAAATGAAAATTAAAATGGATCAAAGATCTAAATTTTCAAACACAAATACTAAGTCTTCTGGAAGACAGAACAGGTAACATATTTGAGGAGTAGGCAAAGACTTCATGAACAGACCCCATATTGCACAGAAAATACTACAAATAATCAAAAACTGGGACTTCACTAAAAGCTTTTGTACAGCAAACGCAATCACTAACAGAGGAAAAAGACAACACACAGACTGGGAAAATAATTTTAGTGAGTGGTTCCTCAGACAAGAGATTAATATACAGAACATCACATTTAAAGACCTAATCCAAAAATGGGCATTGGAAATCCAAACACCCTTCTCAGTGAAGAAGTACAAATGGCAAAGGAATCAGAGAAAAAATATTCAACATCACTTGTCACTCGAGAAAAGTAAAGAAAAAGAATTCTAGGATTCTACCTCACTCCAAAAAGAATAGTCAATTCGAAGATATCATCTAGCAACAAATGCTAGTGAGGATATGTGCAGATAGGGATGTTTATTCACTGTTGGTAGAGGGTAGACTAGTGTAACCACTGTGGATGTGAGTGGGAAATTTTTCAAAAACTAGGATTAGAGTTCTCATCTGACCAAAAGAACAAAAAACATAAATGCTGAGGAGGATTTAGCTCAAGTGGTACCGTATCTATCTTGGAAGCCCAAGTTCAACCCATGGTACTGCAAAAAAAAAAAAATTAAATTAAAAAAAAAAATAATAATAATAATAAACAAAACAAGAAAAACCGAACCAAACAACAAAAAAGTATATACTACAATCATATAATGCACACCCATGTTTATAGTGGCAGTTTGTAATAGCTAAATCTTGGAAGAAACCCAAATATTCATCAAATTATGAACAGACAAAAATAAAGTATATATAAATACACGCACATGTATTTATATATATATGTATAAATTTATATTTATATTTATACATACATGTAGTACTACTGAGCCATAAAAAAGGATAAAGGAGACATTTCTAGGTAAACAGATGCACCTTGAAACCATACTCTTAAGTGAAATAAACTGAAAACACGTGTAAATATCACATTTTCTCTCTAGTGTCAGAAACTAAAAGTGTAACTAAGGATCAAAAAATATAACAGATAATGTAAAATAGAAATAAATTGTTCACAATTATACCAAATGTGAGATATCTTGTTAATAAACTGTTTTATGCAAAACAGTTATAGTATTGTTAGCAAATGAGTTAAGAGAGAGATTAGCAAATTAAAATATATTCTTTTAAGGTCATGATTCAAGGTATTTAGCATTTTTTCTCTAGTTACTTTTGTTATGAAAAATTATTTTTCATTGAATATTTTTCATATTTTCTTTATTAATATCTACTGTTATATTAAAAGACAACAATTTTAATTTTTAAATTTTAAATTTTAAAAATATTTCCTAATAAAATAATCACTGATAAAGTGATAGCTTTTTATCTGTATTATTCAACATATTTTATTTATTTATTTATTTATTTATTTATTTTAGTTTTTTTGAGACAGGGTCTCGCTTTGTAGTTCAAGCTGACCCTGAGCTCAGCCTCACACTCCCATCACAGTAATCCTCCTGCCTCTGCTTTCCGAGTGCTGGGATTACAGGTGTGAGCCACCACGCCCGGCACTGTGGTATGTGGTACTGATTGCTGCTGGGTGTGAATCTCCATGCCCAGTATTGTTATGTGGTTACCAAGGATTGAACCCGGGCCCTTGTGCTTGCAAGACAGGTGTCAGAACCACTGAGCTAAACCCCTGGCCTGATTCAACATATTTTAAGTATGACTTGGTTAATTAAACTTTAAGTTATTTGAGGCACATTCGTTTAACTGAAATGATGTTGGAAAATAATTTTAAAACAGTCAAAATGCTTGGCTGTATGACACAATAAGTAAAAGTCATCTTTACATGGCGAAGTGCTTTCCATTGTACCACCAGTGTGTATATTTGAAGAATGAGCCTAATTTGTAAATTGAGTATTAAAGTACTGATCAGTAAACAATATAATATGTTATGGATCCGATAATTATTTCTTCATCATAATGAAAAATTAATCTTCGTTTTCACTGCCATCAAATGTACTGGCTCTATTAAATCACAGATTTAATAAATATCTATTGAATGTCCAAAACCTTTTTTTATCTCATATCATTTATACTCATTTACTACAATCAGTCTTGCACAGAAATCTTTTTAAACACATTTTTATTTTTAATTGACACATGGCAGTTGTGCACATTTTGGGGGTGCAGGGCCACATTTCCATAAATGCATACAGTGTATAACGATCCGATCATTGTAACTAACATAACTGTCACCTCAGACACACCCCATTTCTTTGTGTTAGGAACCTTCCTAGTAGCCATTTAGTAATATTCAATTAATTTTTGCTCACTATTATAGCTTTTCCACTGTGCTTCAGAACACTGGCTTTGACTCTTCTGGTCTTACTGCAGCCCTGAGCCCATCAGCCATTCTCTCCTCTTCCCCCGGCCCGAGTGCCTTCCCAGGCTCCCCTAACCACTATTCTATCCCCTACTTGTTTGAAATCAACTGCTCAGCTCCCATGACACACAGACAGGTGCTATTTGTCTTCCTGTTCCCAGCTTCTTTCGCTAACAGAATGTCCTGCAGATCCACTCATGTTCTTGCACATAAATCTTACTTTATGGAAAAATCTTACCTTTACAA